>JAOTRH010464735.1:0-61998 GCA_034768845.1 Heliamphora exappendiculata
TCATATTTTTAGTATTTAATTTTATTTTAATAAAATTATTTTTTTATTTTATGAGAATCTTTATGAGTAATGTATGTGTCTCATTTTTAATGTTATGTATGGATGTCTAATATTCTGTATAGTATTTAATTTGGTACGTAGAGTACGGCTTGCACACAGAAAATATGATTTTAGGTTCTTGTAGAATATAAATTTTATATTCATAGTTTAGATAAAAATGGACATACTATTAGTATGACTGTAGTACAGAGTTTTAGTATGTATGTTTTGGTTACGGGAAACAAATAATAGTATCGTCTATTATTTTGACTATCTGTACTAGTACACTTTGTGTGTATTGAATGTGACATTTTGGGTAATTAATTTTATACTGACTATATAAATTGATTCATACCTCAAGGTTATAATGAATAGTGCTTATCCTCTTAATCTTGAAATAATTATTGATTTTTGAATATTTAATATTCGTTGTTTTGATTCATTAGAGGGTGCGATCTTATATGGGTTTATATTCCCAGTGAGTTGGATAGCAGTATTATTTATGTGCCAAATATTAATTATTTACGGAATTCACATCCCAAAAATCGAGATTAACGATACCCCTTAAGGATGCTTATAAGTTTTGACCGGACCAAACCCTGCAAGTAGATTTAATTATTCGGCGGTCAAATACATTAAGCAGAAGGGCTTAAGAAATATCAAGATACTGATTAAATTAAATTGTCAATAATTAAATTTAATTAGTGAGTATCGAGAATCTTAACGTAGAGAGAAATAGTGAGCATTTAATAACAGGAGTTCAATGTAAGAAGGTCTTGAGATTATGAGTTATAGTGCAATTATAGTTCTTTAGTGGTGAAAACTGTAATTCAGTGTTTTATGAAAATTGCAGAAACCGCGGCACCTTTCCATAATTACAAAAACCGCTCGTAAGTGTCTGTTTTCCACTGGAAGTCTTACTCATAATTACTCTCCAGGTCCCTGTTGTAGCCCTGTATATATGCTGGTAGGCTGAACCAGTTTATTATTATTGATATATCATATTTTATCTCTAAAGACTAAATATATCGGGGTTCTGTCGATACGAGTCCTCAATAGTCCGTAGCCCACACTACGTTCGAGAATCACATAAGAAAATACATTAGAAGATCTGACTTGAGTTTCAACTCAGAAGCAAGTTATAGTTGAAGATTGAATCGACAAAATGTATTTTTCTAAATTAACTTTGGTTGCACGGGTTTTATTTTGATCGTTCGACGTCAAAAGTTTTATCTGGAGCCCATTTTGGCGTTTGCCCGTCCAATTATTTTTTTACCAAAAATCGTTTTAAAAATTAATGATCTTGACAGTATTGCCTCCAACATTAGCCTTGTTGGGGTCTCTAAGGTTAACACATACCTAGATCCTTCCATCCTTCTTTGGTACCGGGATAATATTAGCAACCCATTTCGGATACTCCGTAACCATGAAAAATCTTACATCTAACTGTTTGGTAACTTCTTCTTTGATCTTGAGCACCAAATCTGGCCTAATTCTCCTTAGCTTTTGCTTGACAGATTTGACATCGTGATACAAGGGAATCTAGTGCTGTACAATATTAGGGTCTATATCAGGCATGTCTTCGAACGACCATGCAAAAACATCTTTAAATTCTTTTAATAAAAAAATTAACTATTCACATTCCTCTAAAGAAAGGGTGGAACCAATCTGAATCATTTGTGGGTTATTTTTATTATTAAGATTTATCGAAATCGTTTCTTCTGTTATAGGGTTAGCTCGCATTTCTTTTTCTTTTTTATTAAGTATTTTAATTCTCGGGAAGTATCCTTCTCGAACTTGTTAAAATCTTCGAAATCAAGAAAAAAATTTTGAGATACAACAAAGTAAGCAAAGTCTAATTTTATTTTATCGATTTCAAAAGAGATTACATCCTGAGACTCAAAACATAAAGGGCTCGGGGTGCTAACAGGTTCAGTCCCAACAAACTCAATGCTAACCGACTTGATACAGGCAAATTCAACATACTCCAACCCACTTGTTACATCATGCATAATAAAAGACACGACACACTGACTCTTTTTCATTTTAGTTGAATTCATGATAAGTGAGTTGTGATCCGCAGGTGCGTCAGCTTCCATCATTAGCACGTTCTCGCTTTCGTCATCATTACCTATATGCACCTAGGCAATCTCTTTGTTGAAGAAAGACCTCAGATCTCCTTCTTCACAAAGATCTGCCCAATTTGTTAGCATTTTTCCAGTGAAACCCATCTGCCAAATCTCAACCTCTTCGTCACTGTCAGATAGCTAATGACTAAAAAATATTTCCAGCCCCGGAAACTTCTTGTTGGTCTTCTCTTCTATTCATGGTTCAGGGAACCCACAGTAAGCGAAATCGTCCCCTTCTTTGATAAAATGACCATTCAGCGTTGGCCTATACTTCCCCATGCTTGATTTTTCCAGTTCTGGCTAGTATCCCAATCCGTATCCTTAGCGATTGTGATTCATTGAGACCGGCTTTGAAATCTATTACAGATGCTTACCTAATCCCATGCTTGAAAAGTAGGACATTTCCTTCTTCATAGCTATGACCTTTGGATTCACATAATTCCCCTCATCATTCATTAGAACTTGTACGGCCTTGGTTTTGTCGAAATCAAATCGATTAAACAAGAAATCCTCCTCCCCATGTTAGATCTCAAGAAGTTGGGTAGCATCACTGAGCGAGGTTGACAAGCTAGTTTCACTTGGTATAGTGATAGTTACTCCATCTTTGATCAGCTTTACCTTTTAGTGTAGGGTCGACGGGACTTCTCTAATCGACGGGTCATGTTGCCATGGCCTTCCTAGTAGCAGATTGAATGATGCTTGCACATCAAGGACATGAAACTCTACTTTACTTTCCAAAGCTCCCACTGTTACAGCAAAAGTTACCAATCCCGAGACATCTCTTCGCGTGTTATCATATGCTCGTACCCCCTGTGCACTCGACTTGAAGTCTTGTGTCTTCAATCCTAGGAAGTAAGCAATACGCAACGGACATACGTTGAGGGCAAAACCGTTGTAACCAGAACAATTGGTACCCATTTCCCTAGACATTTGACGGTTAGATGTAATGGCTTATTGTGGGATGGCCCTTCTATTGGAAAATCCATGTCACTGAAGGCAATAATATTGGACTATTTATCGGGTACTAGCATTTTAACCAGCTAGTTCAGAGTGACATCAGTCGGTATACCCACGCTGTTTAAGGCTTTTAGGACATCCTGTCTGTGTTTGTGAGATGCTACCAGCAACCTCCAAATGCACACATTAGCTTGCATCTTCTTAAGCGGCTTTAGAATTATATGTTCCTCTTCACTATTTTATCTCTCTATTCTTTTCGCCTGTTTTCTTGATTCCTTAGTGCCTTTACTTGGTTGCCCTTTCTTTGGCTGTGCGTGCTTAAAATGTCTCTCACTCCTCGTCAGATGCTCTATCTATTCTTCGAGCTCCCATAGTCCTTCAAACTGTTCAACCACTTCCCGAATCTCGACTATCGGGTATCCCTCTTCTCGAAAGGCCCATAAATTATCTATCTCTTCATTGTTTCCTTCGTTTCCCCAAAAGTCTTCCTCAATTCCCATTATGTTTTGCGAAAACCAATCAGACTCTTCGCTGATTTCGACCTTTAGCTCAAAAAGTTGTGGTAGCAAAACTTCATCTAACAGGTCTTCGTAACCATATGGTGGGGGAGGGCCCCAAGGTTCCCACGGGCGTCCTTGGTCACATGATTCTTCGGCTACCGGTTGCCATTCCAGCACATCCTCTCCTTCGTCATATTCTATATCTATGAATTCTTGATCGACTTCTTCCAACTCCCACATGTTGTTCTCTTCTTGATAATCTCATTCGAGAGAACATGAGATAGGTCCCTTGGGTAGAGGTGTTCTCGATTTTGACTCATAGAGAGGAACAATGTATATGGAAGGATCAAATGTAGGACTCGTGGTTCCCAACAAATTCACTTTGGGAGTACCTTCCTCACCCTCTTTCTGCTCCTTTCTCTCATCGGCTTCCATACTGACTGGCAATTTCTCTTCCTATTTGTTCTCACTGTCAACATCCTTTTTCTTTGAAGATTCTGTCTTTCTCCTTAGAGGACTATCTTACTTCTAATACTGTTTTCCCTATTTCTTTTATTTTGAAACTCAAATTAGCTTCCCTATACCAAGATTCCCTTTGATGCTAGGTTGTATCATCGCTTGGGATAGTCGGGACATGCCACTTGATGTCAATTCTGGCCTCTTCTAAATCATCTAATGCCTTGAGGCTGGCCAAATCTTCCCATAGGCGTTTGACCTCTTCATCTTCATTATTGGCAGGGGGAGGGGTTTCCTTCTCATGAATAATGAAAATCAGCAAGGTGAAAGAATCATCCTCAATCAATTCCTGAATAAGGTCATCAAGCCAAAACACCTCATGTCCGGATGGAAAATCTACAATCGACTTTGGTTCTGTTACGAAAACTATGAACTTGGTGGGATCAAATCCTTCTAACTCTCCTTCGATGGAATTTACATTTTGCTAAGTGGCATGGCTCGAAAGAGGGTTGGTAGTAACATTCAGCTTCTGAGTGGCAATGGGTGGGAAAATCACTTTGTTATCGATCAAATCCTAAATTTCGTGCTGAAGTCTCATGCAATTGTTGGTTAAATGGCCGTGACCCTGGTGAAAGGCACAACACTAGATAAGATTATATCGGGGTGGCAAAGGATTTGGAGGTGGAGTTGGCTCCAAAGGCTTTATGAGACCCCTCTTAATCAAACGGCTCAGGATGGATGTTAGCGGCACAGTGAGTTGGGTAAAGGTTCTCTTCTGGTTTCAGGGTGAGTTTCGGGCAGCTGGCTGAACAGATAGGCTTTCCTGATTCGGGTTAGGATTCAACGAGTTTATTTTATAACTCCGGCTTACGGTGTTTGTGGCATTATTCTAATTGTTGGCATACAACTTCCAAATCATTTTCTGACTCGGTTCTCCTTTCTCGATATCCCCAGACTACAAAGTGTCCTCTATCTGTACCCCCACATCAGAAACGTGCTCAAATGTCATCAACGGTTGCGTGATCAGGTACGTGCAGAATTGCAGTTGCAAGTTCTTCACCACCAATTTTACTTGTTCCATCTTAGTGGATCAATTTGTCATCTTAGCTGCCTTAGCTCTCTATCGGGTCAGAAACTCTACAAAAGATTCTTTAGCCTCCTGCTGGGTGGTCTCGAGTTCCCAAGTGGTGACATCGAGTTGAATGTTGTAGTTAAACTGATTAACAAATATAGTATCAATGTCCTCTTACGTTCTCGTCTTTGCAGCATCTAAAGACATAAACCATTTCTGAGTGGCTCCTGATAAAGATCGCTAGAAAAGCGGGGCTTTCAAATGATCATTAATACCCATCGGCGACAAAGTTCGCACATACATTCTAAGATGAATCCTCAGATCCCCGGTCCCATCAAATTCCTCTAGATCAGGCATCTTGAATTTCTCGAGAAGTTTAGCATTGTGGAAGAGACAAAGTCCTTCGACATCCAGCATATAGTCTTCGACACCTCGGGCTTTCCTCGAAATCTTCTCCACCTTATCAACCTTATCAGACAAGATTGATTATTTCATGGCCAAAATTTATGGGATCCCCGGTCGAACAAGCTGTGCAGCAGCTTCTTGCTGAGCTCCCTCAGGTCCTATATTGTCATCCCAAATATCATTTCCTACATCGTCCTCTTGATCATTTGGAATAACCACATTAGGCTCTGCAACCCGGGTCTACAAAGCTTGGATCTAGGCCTTACACTATGTTTGGGCCTTGGCCTGATTCGTCATAGCAGTGCTAACCCCTTTAACTATTTGTTGCAATTCCAGAATTACCCTCATCATGTCAGTCATGGTCAGTTTTGGGTTTTCCATCGGCAATCTCAACTGGCTAGTACGTTTGAGTGTTCCTCTTGGAGATCGGGCCCAAGCGCGTATAAGTTCTTCTCTTCTTGGTGCTATTATCTCGGGTTACTGAACTGAAAGGGCTTACACAAATCGAAAAACTCATCACCCGGGCTTGGACTAAAAAAAACTCACTCTCGAAAATGAACTCGTTCAAACTGAAAAACTCCCATGTAAACTCAAAATAGCTCTCTCTTGATGATGGATCAAGAAAACGAAGACTAAACCTAACCGGGATGCTACTGTACAAATAAAAGCCTTCATAAAAAGAAAATCATATAATCCTAGAAAAAGGATTCTAAGAAGCTATATGTACATAAAAAGGTTGGTAAATCTTCACCCAGTGTACTTTCTAAATATAGTCAATAATATACCTATCAATACCAGGAATGGTGGAAGGCATGGTCAAATGGTATGCAATAACTCTTTTTGCCACACCTATGGAAGCATGTGGCCAGAAAGCTTGCTGGCTTCCCCGACATAGCCCCGAGGCAATGAATTGACTGAGGTATTGGGTAGGCGGAGCGGGGGTTTAAGAACCAAGTACACAAATATGCAAATGCAGATGTGAATACTGATGAAAAATTTTATAATAAGAAGAATTGACATTTTAAGTTAAGCCATTTTATGTTTTTTTTTGAAAAACTAGTCCCCAGAAAAACTATGGGTGTTTTCGAGGCGAGGGAACGGTGCATCGGATGCTTATTATTTTTAAAAAATGTCCTTTATCTATTTTTTAAATAAAAAAATTCAAGATATCCGAGCACCATTTTAAGAAAAATGGAGTCGCCCCTTGATTTTTGTGAAAAACTAAAAAAATTAAAAGAAGGCAGCGGGTTTTTTAAAAGCGTAATTAGAGAAAAGAAGGGTTCGGGGGCAAAGGTACGAGAAGGGAAGGAGTTAGGCATACTTCTCACCTAACCGTGAGGTTGGCCTCTACTTTGTCAATGTCGGTTCTTATTATAAACTTTTTAAAGGTAACATATACAGAACGTGAGGTTAAAGAGAGCTCAAACAAAAGCAATCAATGAAACAAAATTCTAACTATGATTCTTAAGGTTATGCAACTTGATTATTATTTCTAGATATTCTGCACGTATTGTTTAAGCAAAGCAAAGCAAAAAGCATGCGAGTGAGCAGTAAAATAAATAAATAAAGACCTAAGAGACATGCAACAAAGTTTCAGTTTCTAACATGCTATAAACAGGCTATACAGAACTAAACAGAAAAGATTAAAATAATGTTTCAAGCTACTGAACACGCATAAAACTCACGGCCATCGAATCAAATGTTGCGGCCGTGACAAATATAGGGTTATCGCGAAGAACATGATGAATATATCTCACGGTCGTAGCAAATAAATGTCGTGGCCATGGTATTTAGGAGGTACAAAAAGGGTATATACATTGCACATGACTTAAAATAGGCTTAAATAAATAAGATGTTCAGGACAGAGACCACAACATATTTGTTTTAGGCTTGATCTACCTTCTTTTATCCTTTATGCAAGCAATAACTCAAATCAGAATGTACAGAATATAAAAAATGAATGCCAGAGAACTTAAAACATATTTATATGCTACTGATATCTCAAAACAAATACATGGCCGTAACAAAGGAGAGGACAGTCTCGACAAATATGAAAGAAAAGATGGCGGCCATAACATTTACATAACCTTAAAAGCATTCAAATATGAGAGTATATAGCATGGAGACCAAGACCTACTCGATATAGGCCAGATCTATCATCCTTTACCCAACGAAAGGGTAGACAGAGGTATGGAAAGAGAAAATATCAAATAGAATAATAAAAAGATGTACAAACTTGAGATAAATGTATAACAGGGAGCTTTGAAAAGGGGTTTTTCACATTTCTGGCCTTAAAGTATTGTCACGGCCATAATAAGAGAATGTTGCGACTGTTCATATGCAAAGGTATAAATGTGTCGGCTCGTATAGAAAGGGCACGTCCGTCACTGTAGGTTTAACAGAACCTACGGCTGTTACATAAAAAGTTACGACCGTGAGGTTCCAAAATCTTAGTAAACTTTTAATGTGTTCAGTGTTCCTGTGTGTATCGAAACTGAATATGAATAAATGTGAATATATGAAACTACAGTTTAAAAAGACACTCTTAATGAAAACTTAAAAGAGATAACTATTTTTATTGAAATGAATGATAAACAAACAACAAAATAATGAAAACCTTATCTACGACACCCTAAAAGGAAGAGAATAAGGGTTTAAGAAGAGTCGCGGGATTCTAAGGTTACCTCGTGTGAATATCCAACTCGAATGGCCCCGCGGTGGTGAGAATACAATACCTCTGATCTAATATACGTGCTTTAAGAACTCCTCCGAGGCAAGCAAGAACACAAATGAAGGTCAGAAAATATGGGATAAATGTCGAAATATCAGGTGGGAATCGATTTTGGCAAAACTTTGTTAACCAGGATGATTCTCTCCTTATTTCTGTGAAAAAATGTCACCAATTTATAGGCAAGGGATAGACCAGACACCCTTTAGAATGTTAGCACCCAACTAAAAAGAGGTAAGAGTGACGGCCGCTATCTTTTTTCTTTTATATAGTACAGACCGCTAGCTTTATGGTGGTGAAAAGGACAGCCGTGACTTTCAAAAGTCACGGCCTAGATAAAAAAGCAACGGCCGTGACAAAGAAAGTAACGACTTGATTTAGGATTTTTAAAAAGGTCACGGCCTAGAGAGTAAGGACACGGTCTATTCTAGGGTTTTCAAAAAGGGACGGCCGTGTGGATGGGAATGTTACGCCTAAAGAATTGCTTAGAATTTTTGGATTTTGAGCCATATTCGTGTTTTTGCTTGTTTGAGGGTATCCCTGAGCATGATTTTCATACTTTCGTCATTGAGGCACATCTGAGATGGGTGCCTAAGATTTGGTTTGGTCAGATTTGGGTGCCTACAGGGCCGAACTGGCGCACAATGTACATAGGCCTATGATGGCGGGAGATGGAGCAAGATGTGCTGCGGTTGAAACTTTGGACATAAGCTGACTCAGAGTCTGTGTCAGGGTGGTAACTAGGTCGGGTATCTTAGAAACCTTGTATATGCCTTGGGCTTTTGAGGTGAAAAGAGCTATGGATCGATCTATACGAGAGGCTGAGGCTTGGTGATGTGAGTTTTCACTCAGGCACTCAAAAAGAGCTCAAGCCTCGTTATCAATTTTCAATATAAAGGTTCCACTGCAGGAGACGTCTATGAATTGACGGTGTTGTGGGGTCAACCCATCATAGAAGCACTAGATTAGCTGCCATTTTGGCACCAAATGATGAGGACAAGCTCTAATAAGATCTTTAAGGCGTTCCCAAGTTTCATAAAAGGCTTTGTCGTCGAGTTGAACAAAACTCGTGATGGCGCGTCTGATATAATTGGCCTTACCTATAGAAAAATAATTTTTTAGGAATTCCTATTGAAGTTTAGCCTATGTACTGAGGGTGTTCGGTTCTAAAAAATTAAGCTAATGTTTGGCTTTATCTTTAAGGGAGAACAGAAACAGTTTCAATTTAAGAGCATCATCAGATAAGTTACTGATTTTTATCATTGAATAGATTTCTAGGAACTCATCAATATGCTAGTATGGGTCCTCATTACTCAAACCACAAAAAGAGGGAATCATCTGAATGATGTTGGACTTAATCTCATAGTGCATGGCTATAACTGTAACACCCCACTCCTACAAGGCACCAAACCTGAACACAGGGATGTGATCCCGCCTTAAATCGGCGGCCAAAGAGAAAGACAAGGGATAAAGATATTAAGAGACCAAACAAGAACTTCTAAACAACCACAACACCTTAATGTCAAAAGTGGTATACATGAGTCACTAGGGATTCGCCATCCCAATGGCTTACATTACTTCTAAAAATATCAAAAAAAAACTTCAGAGTCTTAAACAATATGCATAGATCAACATATGTGAATAACATAGATTTGATTCAAACCATATTCATATTCAACGTAGGTTCTGATATCAATTGTTGGAGGCTAACTGCTAAGATCCGTTGATTTTGAGCATGATTTAAGTAAAGAAAAACTGGATGGGCAAACACCAAAACAGGCTCCAGATCAAAACTTTGTGATGTCAAACGATCAAAAGCAAACCCAGTATATACTCCCAAAGCAAGATTAGAGTTATACCTTTCGAAATCTGGTATGATTGATTTTGGTTACTGTAACAACTTTTAGTCTAGAAGTTTTTGCAGTTGTAGACTTCAAGTTGAAGCTCCAAATTCAAGCCTTCTATTGTATTCCCAAATGCTGGAACGTGTCTATAGTGTGGGTTACCTTGAACATGTTCTTCACAACCTTCTCTAGCCACCAAGGGAATACGTGAAAACCCTAGTCGTATATGACGTGTATCTGTGGCTAGGGTTGTATAACAGCATATAAATATGTTACAATAGAGACCTGTGGAGTAAATACGACTTGGGCTCCTATTGCAATTATAAAAACTCACCTCTACCGAGAAGCAATTTCATATAAATATTAATTATAATTCATTCTACTAAAGAATTATAATTGCATTCCCAACCATATTCTCAAAATCAAATATTCGAGCTCCTATTATTAAATGCTTATTTATTTTTCCCACGTTAAGATTACAGATACCTACCGATTAAATTAAATTATTAACAATTATATTTAATCTTCTTCTTCAAAAAATACTTAAACCCTTTCGCTTAATTTATTTGATTACCAGATAATTAAATCTACCTGCGGGGACTGGCTAGATCAAAAATTATAAGTTTTCTTAAGGGGGTATCATCAATTTCGATCTTTCGAAACGCGAATTCTGTCAGTAATTAATATTCACTATATAATTAATATCGCTATCCAACTCATCGGGGTTATAGACCTGTAAAAGATCGCACATTTTAATGAATCAAAATAACGAATATTAAATAAACATAAATAATTAATAATTTCATAATTTAGAGCATAAGTACTCATAATAACTTTGGAGTGTGAATTAATTTATATAGTCAGTATAAAATTAATTTCTCCAACGTGGTTCTATTCAATACACACAAAAGTGTATTAGCACAGTGAGTCAGAATAATAGACGACGCTATTATTTATTTTCCATAACCAATACAAGTTTACTAAAACTATGTGCTACTGCCGTATTGATGGTTTGTCCAATTCTATCTAAACTGTGAACCAAAAACTTATATTCCAAAAGAACTTTTAATCTGGTCTTCTGTGTGCAAGATGAACTTTACACACTAGATTAAATAATATGCAGAATAAAAGACATCTATGCATGATATTAAATAAATAATAAAATACTTACATTGCTCATTAAGATTCTCATAAAAAAATAATAATAAATAAAATTAAATACTAAAACTAAAAAATTCATAAATTTTAGTATACAACCCTGATAGGTTTGATGAGGAGACCAACTAGAGGTAGCCAAGAGTGGAGATATTTTTCAGTCACAAACTATCTGATTTCGAGGAGGAGGAAGTATTTGAAGAGAAAAAGGGAAAGAAGATTCAGAAGGAAGAAGATTGGGTAAACGAGCTGGATGGTGTCAGTATGGAAACTTTGTTCGGTAACCAGATGCACATAACTAACCAAGACTGCTTGATGATGGGCTACGATGCACTAGTTGATTATACCGGGCTCATCGTGGACGTGGCAACGAAAGATGTTAAAAATTGGTCTTTGGATTGCTGTAATTTTCATGATGCATGTCTTGAGTCCGAGCCTAGTTTGTGTGAGTCCTTGTTTTGTTATGATAAGCTGGATGTCGAGTCTAAGGGTACATCTGTTTGTGTGTCCTCCTCCCCCTTTGCTTTTGACTTTGTAATCCCGTCTTTTTTTAAACATCAATAAAATGAACGAGATTTCTTGTTACTCTGTTTTGTTTGATTTATTTCATACACTTTTCGATTATTTTAAATTTGATGGGGATGTTTTCGAAGAAATAAAAGTTTTAATAAAAAGAGAAGAAGAAATACGCGCTCAACCTATAACTGAAGAAACTTTGTTAATTAATCTGGATAATGAAACTAATCTACAAGGGTATGCCCAAAATTGATCCCAAAATTTTCCAACACCATATCCTCTTATATCCCGATGCTAAATCGATCAAACAGAAATTAAGACGGATACGGCTAGTATGGGCACTAAAGATCAAAGAAGAAGTCAACAAGAAAATCAACACTGGTTTCCTTTTGGACGCATCAGAGTCAGCATATATTTCTGGGACCTCAACAAAGCTAGTCCAAAGGATGATTTTCCACTACCACATATTGATGTCTTAGTGGACAGTACAACGAGGCACACCCTTTTGTTGTTTGTGGACGATTTATTCGGGTATAATCAGATCCCAATGGACCCAAAGACAGAGAGAAGACGACATTCACTACACCATGGGGTACCTACTATTATCATGTAATGCCATTCAATTTGAAGAATGCAGGGAACACCTATCAAAGGGCTACAACTACTTTGTTGCACGATATGATACATAAGGAAGTTGAGGTTTATGTAGATGATATGATAGTCAAGTCCAAGGATCGGAATAGACATATCATAGCACTACAAAAGTTCTTTAAAAGGATCAAAAGGTTCAAGATGCCTCTCAACCCACAGAAGTGCGCCTTGGGGTCACAACAGGCAAAATGCTCAAATTTATGATTACTAAACGGGGCATCGAAGTCGACCCGTCAAAAATTAAAGCGATCATGAAAATGCATCCTCCAAAGATCGAGCGTGAAGTTACGGGCTTTCTGGGCGAGACACAGTTCATCAACCGATTCATAGCCAAGCTGACAACCACCTATGAGCCGTTGTTCTGCCTCCTAAATAAAGGGGTCAAGTCCGAATGAGATCAAAAATGCCAAGACGCCTTCGAAGCTGAGGGTCAGTACTTGCAAAACCCACATGTTCTAGCTCCTTTCGAGCCCGATAGGCCATTGATTCTCTATTTGTCAGTAACTGACTCGTCTATGGGATGCTTCTGGCACAAGAAGGAGAAACTGGAATTGAGAAGGCAGTCTACTTCTTGAGCAAGAAGATGACTGGGTTCGAGATATGATATACACCGTTAGAAAAGACATATTGGACTTTAGTTTGGGCATGTCGAAAACTAAGGTATTACATTATGTCTTTCACAGTGAATATAATTTTTTGAATGGATCCATTAAAGCATTTGTTCAAGAAGTTGGCACTAACATGAAGGCTAGCTCGGTGGTTGTTATTACTATCAGAATTTAATCTTAAGTATGTCACTAAAAAGTTAGTAAAAGGCAGAGCCGTGGCAGAGTTCTTAGCAGATCAGCCGATCGAAGGAGACGAAGACATCAAGTTCCAATTTCTAGATGAGCAGCTCATGGGAGTCAAGAACAACAAATGGATTCTGTATTTTAACAGTGCATCCAATCATTATGGCTATGAAATAGGAGTTCTCCTTGTTACTCCTGATGAGTCACATGTTCCCCTATCTTTTAAACTCAACTTTAAAGTTACCAACAACCAAGCTGAGTGTATAAAGCGTGCTTAGCCAGGTTAGAAGTAGCCCTAGAACTACGGGCAAAGAAGCTGAAAGTCATTGGGGATTTAGCATTGGTTGTTTCACAAGCAAGAGGAGAATGAAAGGTTAAGGATGTAACGCTAATCCTCTACTATCAAGAACTGGAGAAGTAGATACCGTGCTCCGAATCAGTGGTTTTCACCCATGTTTCGAGACTACAGAACAAGTTCGGTGATTCACTAGCTACTCTGGCATCAATGATTGACATACCATCTGGCGTAAGGATGAGGTAACTGATAATTGAGCATAAGAGAAAATCGGCATATGAGACGACGACTGCAATCGAAGAAAGTATAAATATAAGTGCATTATTATAACAATTAATAACATTAATAAGTTGTTATTGTCAAAAATATATTAACACTAATTTGATGGATTAAAAAATTTAATGTAAGTAAACAAATAAATAAAACAAGTAAAATAAACTAAAACTTGAATAACCCGGTCACTCCAAAGAGGTAGAAAATAGAGTTAGAACGACTAGGGATCCAAGTAAAGTACCTGGATTGCTAAAGAATTCTCGAGTCGGGAAATGACAATGGGCAATTTGATCCTTGGGCGATGATCCAAGCTAGGATTTCAAAACTTTCGTATCGGGGGTTCGGCTCTCAGTATTTCAGTAAGGTTTTGGCGTCAGGGCTCGGATTGCTCGGCGACTCAACAGAACTTCTCTCTCTAAACTTCTCTCTTAAATTTTATCTTGAAAACGTACGCTGGGGTACAGCATTTATAGAATTCTTCAACCAATGAGATGTTACCACGTTCTGTGACATGTCAGGCCATTTAGAGTTGGTTATCGCCATGTTATGAGTTGGCGGTTGCGATGTTTGAAAAGATTCCACAAGTTTCTATTGGGGGTCGCCGCAATGCAAGTTGGCGGTCACTAGGTTGAAGGTGGCGGTCGCCACTTTTGGCTAAGGTTTTCAAAAGATTCTATTGGTGTAACACCTCGACCCTTCACATGGCAACGATATTGTCCGCTTTGGAAAAAAGCCCTCATGATTTTATTCTTCCTAGGGGGTCACCCATCCTTGCACTGCTCCCGTACAAGCACGCTTAACTGCAGAGTTCTGCTAGGGTCTCTACCACTTGGGAAAAGGTCTCGTTGAATGTTAGGGTCTAAGGTTTTTCCTTTATAGCGCAGGAACTCCTTCTCATTTTTCGATGTGGGATACCAAAATATTACAATCCACCCCCTTTAGGGATGAACGTTCCCGTGCAGTAGCATGCCAGTCCTTATCAACTTGCCCACTCAATAGCTCGCCCACGTGTCACTTGAGACGGCAAAAGAGTTATGCTAATCGGAGGCCCCAACTGTTAGAGTTTGAAGTTGGAGATCATGTTTTTCTAAAGATTCAACCGCGCCGTGGTATTATTCGGTTTAGGAAGAAAGGGAAGTTGTCTCCCCGTTTCATTGGATCATTCAAGATTCTATAGAAAGTTGGAGTCGTAGCTTATCGTTTAGCCATACCCACGCAGTTAGCAAGTGTTCACAATGTCTTTTATGTATCAATGCCACGAATGTACGAGCCTGACCCTACCTATGTTTTGAGCTGGAAGGAGATTAGTTTGGATCAGGATACAACATTTGAGGATAGGGCAGTGAGAATCCTCGACCGTTGAGAGAAAGTTCTGCGAGGTAAGATGATTCCATTAGTACGCGTTCTTTGGCAATATCAAGGAGTTGAAGAATCAACATGGGAACGTGAGGATACCATGCGTGTGACCTACCCGCACCTTTTTGTTTTGTGAATTTCGATGACGAAATTCTTTTAAAGGGAAGTAGATTGTAATGACCCGAGCTTTCGAATTTTTTTTAATAAATCAAATATTGCCTACTAAATATAATAATAAATAAGATATATAATTTATAACAATAAATAATTTAATAGCATAATAATTTTTTTAGAAGATAATAATCTCCTTAAGAAAAAAAATATCTTTTAGAAGGTTATAATAATTTTATTTTTGAAAGGTAAAAGGAATAAACAAATAAACAAATAAAATAAGTATATATATATATACTCTTACACACGTATACCCATTAGGTTTTTGTGCCTTATATATATCAGCCGTAGCTTAGGAATTAGAAATTAAATCAAATCACACCAGTGCGCCGCTGGGAGGAAGTAGGAGGAGGAAAATCAGCGTACGTTTTTGCACGGATCAAGGGGCAAATGAAGTCATATTGTCATGATTTTTTACAGGTATACTTCTGGCATCATGTTCTTGATAATCAACGGTTTTGTTTTTCAACCAGTAAGATTTAAATGTACATTTATTTTTGTTGATCGTTACGAATAATATTAGATTATTCTGGTGTTCGGCTTTCTTCTCGTTCTCCAACCGTTCTTCATTTTTTTTTAGAAAAAATGAAAGAGTATAAACCTTTGGATTTGTAGGATTAAGAAAGTATCTAAATTTTTCGTCTCAAACTGAAGCCGTTATCGTTTTGCCGTCGTAAAAAAAGCGAAAAAGGTAACCGAAATCACTAGTTTCGCAACACATCGATATTTATTCACTTTTTTTGATTTTTAGTTCAATTAGTTACTGTATGTTAATATGTATAATGAATATTATGATATTAGGAGATTTTTTTTAATATAAATGATTAATCAAAAATCGAAGAAAAAAAAAGAAATAACCGAATCATTAGTTTTGCGCCATTTCAATATTTAATTATTTCGACGAATTCTATAATCATTTAGTTGCTGTGTTTTTGAATTTTTTATAAATATTCTAAATTTAAGTGGGTTCACTTCATTAAAAATAATTAATCAACTAGTCAAATTTAATTGGGTTTCGCAGAAATTTTTTTTTTAAAGAAAAGTGTTTTAAATCGTTTACACAAAATAAATCCAACAATGAAGTTTTGCATTTTAAACTCTTTTTTCAAAAAGATCATGTTGTTAAAAAACTGGTTATGTAGATACGAAACTCGGATTCAGACTGACACTTGACACATTTTGTTTGATTATAAAATTATTTGTTTATCGATTCATGCATGTTTAGATATCTTATGTTATTATTGATGATCGCATGCTAAGTTGTCGTTTTTCGTTATAGCATGATTTTTACTATTGAAAATGTGTTTATCGGGAGGGTTGTATAAATAAATTTCGCATGCTAAAAATCATAACGGGGTTAATTACGAGGAGTTAGTTGTATGTTATTGTTTGTTGTGGTGATGGATATTATCAAGGTGCACCCGCCGTAGGCAGGTTGGTGTTCGAACCTTGGTAATATCCAGTAGAGTTTAGGTTTTTGATAAGTTACCTAGTAAACACCCGCCGAAGGTTAGGCCGGTGTATATTTTATGGTAACTTATCAGGCAAACACAGATGCATTCTCAGTTGTAATTCTAGAATGATTATCTGGCAGAAATAGACGCAGGCTGGGTCTTGTTATTATTCTAGGATATCATCTGGCTAGAACGGCAGAAACTTCTCATATATTAGATTTGATGTTGATGATGATGATGAGGAGGAGGATTTGTTCAGGTAGTGATTCAGGATAACCCTAGTTGAAGTAATTAATAATTAACTAAATCACGATGCATTTTGATATATCAGTTGTTTATTTATTGCTACTTGTTGATGTGATTAGTTATCGATGCATGCTTTACTTGTGATGAGTTTACTGAGTTCTTTGAGCTCACGGCTTCGTTTTATGTTGCCCATATGATTCCAACACCAGGTTATGAAGTGCAGGATGATGTCATAGAGGAGAACATAAAAGAACAGATAAAGCCCTGGTTCATGTGAACGTAACCATCAGAGTCTTTATTATTAGCATTTTTTTATTTTCAGTTATTTTTTTATTATTTTTCGCTACAAGAACAATGATGTAATAAATTTTTTTGCTTAATTTTATTTTTTTGAGAAATATTATAATAAGAAGTTACCTTTCTGTTGCCTAGTATTTTATTTGTCGCTCTAGATGAATCCAAAATTTTTGGGTCGTCACAGTTGGTATCAGAGCCGACTCTCCTCACATTCGAGTGTGAGTCCCTCCCGTCTCGCGTGACACGTGAGCGGGCTACTGAGTGGGCGGGTCAATAAGGATTGGCAGGCTACCAGAACTGGCAGGCTCCTGCACGGGGACGTACATCCCTAAGGGGGTGAATTGTGATATCTTGGTATCCCACATCGGAAAGGGAGAGAGAGTTTCTAGGCTATAAAGGAAAAACCTTGGACCTTTACATTCAACAAGGTCTTTTCTCAGGTGGTAGAGACCCTAGCAGAACTCCGCAGTTAAGCGTGCTTGAACGGAAGCAATGCAAGGATGGGTGACCCCCCTGGAAAGAACAAAACTGTGAGAATTTTTTCCTAAAGCGGACAATATCGTTGCCATGTAAAGGGTCGAGACGTTCCAATTTGTGGTCACCGCAATGAACATGGCGGTCGCCACATTAGAATAACTTGCATAACAAGTTGTTGATGGTTTAACATAATTTTATTGATTTGAAGATTTTGATGATTGGCTTCAAATACCGAGCTTGGATCATTTCTCAATGATCGAAATGAGGCACCATTCTAACTGTTTTTATCATCGAATTCACCTAAGATTAGATGGGGTCAAATTGGAGTGTCTACAGTATCATTGGGACAAAGTTCTTCCCTGATCCTATCTGACCTGTAATGTCAACTAGTGAGCAGCTAACTCATCAATCAGAGGAAACTAAGAGGTAACGAGCAAGAAGGCAAAAGCACAAGGCATAACGGTACCGTAACTGAAAACTAAGGTTGCTGAGGTCGCCGATAGGATGAAATCTCTCGATAATCCAAGGAACGTCAAAGCAATGTCAGATGTCAAGAAGGAAGCCTCCATTTTGGATAAGCCACAGGGTTGTATTATCTGCTATCGATTAGAAAGGAAAAAAGTTGGCACGATTATAGATTTTCTCGGGGTGAGGTCAAGAATAGCAGCAACCTCCTTTATGGTAAGGCATAGTTCTTCAAGGCCGAAGTGAAAAACAATGGATTGTGGATCCCATAGTTGTGTAGTAGGCTTCAATAGTGGTTCGTTGATCATAACAGCTAATAGGGAAAATAGAGAGTTAATACCAAACGAGGCAAAGTTAAGACGCTCAATGGGTGAAAACTCTTTCATCCATGGAGAGAGAGTGAGAGCTGTGGAAGGAAACCATTGAGGTGAACGTGACAGAAAATAGGGGACCCCAGTTCATACTTATAAAGCATGAAGAGACTAAAAAATAGAAGGCTCAAAAAGGACTAAAGATTCCTGCGACCGCAGCATGTGAAGGACAACCGCAACATCCAGTACATGACCGCAACCTCCTCTTCCTTGCGACCGTGTACTTACCTTTGACATTCCTTGTGATCACAAGGTTCAACCTCTGTGACTGCGCGGGTATGCCTCTTTTGCACCCTTTTTTTGTCTCTTATATTCTGAGAATGCTTTTCTATTGTGTAAGAAAATAATGTTTGTTAAGAATAAGAAATAAATCTGCATAAGTTTATACAGTAATTCAAGATCTGTATCATGCAACCAAGACAGTTCAAGCAAAAGAATGAAAGATCATGCAAGCAGAAAGGTAATAAGCTCGAAGGTGCAAATGAATCTAAAAGTGTAGTAGGGGCACCTTGACCCATCATCAAACAAAACCTGGGGCATGCAGGCCCAAAAGAACCAAATGTATTATAAAGCATCAGAATACATTAGAATGTATGTGGAATAAATCAGTATGAAATAGGGGAAAGAATCTCTCTCTCTCTCTCTCTCTCACTGTCTTTAGCAGACTCAATGGGTAGAAGGGCCAACATCTGAAGGGTCAGCCTCGACAGAGACAAATAGTTCATCAAAATCATCGCTGTCGTTATCGTCACTACTAGAGGAAGAGACTATCCTAGGGTGACTTTAGACTGAGGAGGATCCTCTAGAGCCAGCTCGAGAAGAAGTAGCATGAGAAGCACGACCCTGACCTCGGACTTGTTAGGATTGGTGTATTGAAAATTATATTTTTAGTATTTATAATTTTATTTTAATAAAATTAATTTTTTATTTTATGAGAATCTTTATGAACAATGTATGTATATCATTTCTTAATATTATGCATAGATGTCTAATATTCTGTATAATATTTAATTTTGTATGTAGAGTACGACTTACACACAAAAGATAAGATTTTTTATTCTTGCAGAATATAAGTTTTATGTTCACAATTTAGATAGAAATGGACATACCATCAGTACGACTATAGTACAGAGTTTTAGTAGACATGTCTTGATTACGAAAAATAGATAATAGCGTTGTCTATTGTTCTGACTCTCTGTGTTAGTACACTTTATGTGTATTGAACGGGACATTTTTGGTAATTAATTTCATACCGACTATATGAATTAATTCACACCCTAAGGTTATTATGAATAGTGATTATCCTCTTAATCTTGAAATAATTATTAATTTGCACATATTTAATATTCGTTGTTTTAATTCATTAGCGGGTGGGATCTTATATGGGTTTATATTCTTATTGAGTTGGATAGCGGTATTATTTATATGGTAAATATTAATTATTGATGATTTTCACGTCCCGAAAGATCGGGATTGATGATACCCCCTTAAGAAAGCTTATAAGTTGTGATCGGGCCAAATCCTGCAATTGGATTTGATTACTCGGCTGTCAAATAAGTTAAGCGAAATGGCATAAGGAATATCAAGATACCGATTAAATTAAATTGTCAGTAATTAAATTTAATTGGCGGGTATCAAAAATCTTAACGTAGGAAGAAATGGTAAGCATTTAATAATATGAGCTCAATGCAAGAAGGTCTTGAGATTATGAGTCAGAGTGCAATTATAGTTCTTTAGTGATGTGAACAGTAATTCAATATTTTATGAAAATTACAAAAATCGCTACGTCTTTCCATAATTGCAGAAACCGCTTATAGGTGTCTGTATTCTACTAGAACTTTTACTCATAATTACTCCCTAAATTCCTGTTGTAGCTCTATCTATATGCAGGTAGGTTGAACCACTTTTATATTAATATATCATAATTTGTCTTTCAAGACTAAATATATTTAGGTTCTGCCGGTACGAGTTCTCGATAGTCCGTAGCTCACATTACGTTCGAGGATTGCGTAAGAAAATATAGTAGAAGATCTGATAGGAGTTTCAACTCGTAATCAAATCGTAGTTGAAGAATCGATCGACAAAATGTATTTTTCTAAATTAACTTTAGTTGCACAGGTTTTATTTTTGATCGTTCGACATTAAAATTTTTATCTGGAGCCCGATTCGGCGTTTGCCAGTTCAGTTAATTTTTTACCGAAAATCATTTGCAAAAATAATAATTTTGGCAGTCTTGTCTCTAACAATTGGTATCAGACCTGTTTTGTTTTTTGTTTTCGATTATCGGTGTCGGATAATTTTAGAGCTGTTGCTAACTTTGTTTTGCAGGCATTCTAATCCCGATTTTATGATCTTCATTTATTTTTATATTTGATTGAATGCGTGGATGATGATTAATTATTTTTTTTTTAAAACCACGACGGTTGATCGTGGTAGATTAATTGGGAACTCTACGAAGGTATATGATCAATGTAAAAATTATTTTTTGATTTTTAGTTTTTTTTAATGTTATGTAATCAAAATAAAAGAAAATAAAGGATGAAGAATAGTCGAAGAACATCGAATAAGATTAAAGCTGCGGAAATTTTTTTTTTGTGCCAAACAATTTTTTTTGGTCAAAAATACAAAAAAAAAAAGGTGCAGCGCAGCAGTTTCCCCAAACATTATAGCGTTTTTTGTTTTCTGAAGGAGCAGCAGCAGTTTCGGTAATCAAGAAAAAAAAATGGAAAAAGGCTGCGGCAATTCCAGGCGGCACTATTTTCCAAAGCCGTGCCAAACGTGCCTTAGGCAGCAGTGTTTTTATCCAAACAAAACCTCTGTTATGGTGTTTTTTTCAGCAAAGAGGGGCGCCCGTATTTTAGAGGGAAGAAAAAAGGGAAACAGTGGAGTTTTTATTTCTGAAACAGTGTTGTTTTCTGAAAACAGTGAGTAATTTCGAAAATATCGAAGCAGCCAAACAAGGTTGAGGCGTCGGCACATAATCTGTTTCGCAGCAGTGTTTTATCCAACCAAGCAGCGTTGCTTCTATGTTTTTTCAAATAGAAAAAAAAAAGGGAGCAACAGTTTAAATGGGTATGGGAATTGCCGGGATTTGTGTTGCAGTGAGATATCCAACAAAGTCACGTTATCATTGTTCCCGGATTTGATAAGGATTTGATGTTGTTGGGTTATTATCCAGTATGGTATAGAGTATTAGCACAAAATAAGCAGTTTTTTTTTTAGTAACTGAAAGATTGAAATTTTATTTTTAAGAGGAAAATTGAAACTATTTAGAATTTCTATTCAATTATAAGACTGGGATATTTTTTTTATATATCTTGCATTTAATTTTTTTATTAATTACGTGAATAATATATATTGATTTTATTTATTCTGTTAATTTAATTAATTCGAATATTCGATTTTAATTAAAATATTTTATAATAAAAAATAAAAATAAAAATTTAATTAATTAATTAAATAGATAAATTTTAGATATTTTATTTTTTATAAAATTTTGCGTTTAAGATGATTTTTTTAAAATCGGATATCTTGAAAAAATGTGAGAATTAATTCTGAATTTTTTCTTAATTAAATGAAAAAATGTTTAATCGAAATAAATTATTATTTTTTAAAATTGTAAAATAAAAAATAAAATAAATAAATGCATTTAATCACTACCTTAGCTGAAAAGCTAAAAAAAAACTGTACATTCATTAAATTTTATTTTTTACGCATTTAAACGCGAAAAGATGGTTTAATAAATCAGAATATTTAGAATCGTCTACACAGAAAGATGTTTGATTCTTTCAAATTGTGTGGCTTTCAAAATTAATAAATTTATTTTAATTAAACGAATTTTTATAATCCTTAAAAATATTTTAAAAATTTAAGTGAGAGAGAGAATTTATTCATAGATAAATTATGCGGTCTCCATCACCAGTTTGTAGGCGATGCAATTAAATCCTGCGTGTTAGCAATAAGACATTCCTTCCCATTGAACAGATTAATTGCAGTATCGCCAATACAAACCTCATTTAAGAATAATTCTGGATAATTATTAGTGTGGATCACTTCTCCATCTGAAAGGTTCATTGCAAAGCGATTGATTTGGGATTAGGTGATGGTTAACATTTAATTGTATATAATAATATCCTCCACATCTAAGTCACTGCTATTATATACTGAATCGAAACTATGTTAGCTATTTAATTTTATATGGCATAGCCAGTTGCCTAGATAGTAAAATTAAAAGGAATTGACCTATTTGATCTTATGATGGATAGTAGACGTCCACCAATTGTGACATGCTATTCTTAGGTTAACAAGCTGGTAGCGAATTAATTTTAAAATAGTAGAGGGAATCAAATTAAAATGAATTCAAAATTTTTGCTCATCATAATTAACGGTATTTTTAATTATGTGATTATCAAGATTAAAATGGCTTTCAACCCACTCGCTTTAATACACAAAGAAAATAAACTAACGAGACTGAATTTTGTTGACTAAAAATATAACTTGGATATAGTTTTAATTACAAATGGTATTCCTTTAATACTAGAAAATGTGTTTATTTCTTAAAAAAAGTTCTTCTTCTAGGCCGAAAGGCATGAAGAAGAAAAAAGTTCAGAAATAGAAAAACACGATTTTCAGGATAGTTAGTGGGTTACGGATTGGTGTGAAAAAGCCAAAAGACATTTTCACTGCAATCAGACCTGACACTGGAAAAAGCTATTCCAGTATTTCTTAGAAGGTAGAACAAACAGGGTAATTTTTGTTTACTGGTTGTGGAAACATGTTTAGCGGTGTTATCTACCATACCTGGTGTGTAGATACGGAAGCCACTAATCTTTTCTGCAATTTATTATAAGGGTTATAGAAAACTCGACAACTTAGTGATTGGGAGATTTACCTGCATATAGATAATAATATAAAGGTAGAGATCGGGTTTTAATATTGAGAAATTGTCTTTATGTACCTGCCATTAGAATAAACTTAGTTTCTATTTTTGGATTGACTAAATATGGATATTTGATTTATTTTAATAACTCTGTGGTTATTAAGGATAATAAACGGGTTATCTGTTCTGGTACGTTGATGGATGATCTTTATATTATTACTCCAATCTCTCCTACACTGCAACTGGCTAAAATGAATAATACATCAATATTACTATATAAGATAAAGTTTCTTTCTTTAATGAATCAAACATTTTTTTGGTACTTACGCTTGGGTCATATTAATCTAAAAAGGATAAACAGGCTAGTACAAATGTACTTTTGAGTTCAATAAAAGTATAGGCACTTCCAGTCTGTGAATCTTTCTTAGAGAGTAAGATTACAAAGAGGCCATTTTCGACCAAAGGCTATAAGCTAAAGAACCGTTGGAGCTGGTTCATTCTGATTTATGTGGTCCTATGACAATCTAAGCTAGAGGTAGCTTTGAGTACTTCATCAGTTTCATTGATGACTACTCAATGTATGGATACATTTACCTGATGCACTGTAAGTCTGAATGTTTTGATAAATTCAAAGAATTCAAGGCAGAGGAAGAGAAGCATCTAGGTAAAAGTATCAAATTACTACGATCCAATCATGGTGGAGAATACCTCTTTAGAGAGTTTAAGGACTACTTGTCATCAGAGGGTATTACGTCCCAGTTGACTACACCAGGCACTCTATAACAGAATGGTGTAGCAGAAAGAAGGAATAGCACTCTTATAGAGATGATAAGGTCAATGATGAGTTATTTAAGTTTATCAGATTCGTTTTGGGGACTCGCTTTAGAGACAGCGGCTTACATTCTGAACTTAGTACCTTCTAATTCAATACCTTCTATTCCCACAGAATTGTGAATCGGGTATAAGCCTAGTCTGAAACACATTTGAATTTGGGGGTGTCCAGCACATGTGCTGAAAGAGAATGCGGGTAAGTTGGAGCTGAGGACAGAAGTCTGTTTCTTTGTAGGGTATCCCAAGGTAATAAAGGGTGGTCTATTTTATAATCATAAGGATCAGAAGGTCATTGTTAGCACCAATGCTTAATTTTTGAAAGAATATTATATTATGGATCGCAGGCCTATTAGGAAAATTGTTCTGGAAGAACTGAGAAGAAATACCAGTAAAAGGGAAGAAGAATCACAAGCTACTGATATTACATTACCTCGTCATAGTGGGAGCATTATTATGACAAGTGCAAATCAATAACAGGGTGTTGATGCACATGGTCTAGATTCTGCACAGCTTGTTACTACTAGTACACAGACACAGGTAGTGCCTCGTCGTAGTAGGAGGGTTGTTCATCAACCCGATCGGTATATGTTCTTGGGAGAGTCGTTGATAAGATCCCGACAGAACTAGATATCGAGCCCTGTAACTATAATAGAGCACTAAAAGACAAAGATGCAGATCTTTGGCAAAGGGTTATGAATTCAAAAATAGAATCTATGCATTCCAAATAGGTCTGGGAACTTGTAAAATCATCCAAATGGATCAAATTCATTGGATGCAAGTGGATCTACAAGAAAAAGAGAGGAGCAAATGGGAAAGTTAAAACCTTCAAAACTATGCTTGTTGCAAAAGGGCTCACTCAGAATGAGGGGATCGACTATGAGGAAACATTTTCGCCGATAGCCATGTTTAAGTCTATCCGAGTTTTCTTATCCAATGCCGCACATTTCGATTACGAAATTTGATAAATGGATGTCAAGACAGCTTTTCTTAATAGAAGTCTTGATAAGTATATCTACATGATATAACCAGACGGATTCATTGCAAAGGGTTAGGAGCACATGTTGTGCAAGCTTAAGAGATCCATTTATAAACTTAAGCAGGCATCGAGATCTTGGAACACTCGGTTTGATCAAGCTATAAAGTCTTATAATTTTGATCAAAGTTCAGATGAGCCTTTATGTAGATGATATTTAGCTCATCAGAAATAATGTGGGGGGCATTATCAACGGTTAAAGTATGGTTATCTGGGTAGTTCAATATGAAGGACTTGGGATAAATCAGTCACATTCTTGGGATCAAACTTATGCGAGATTGAAAATAAAGGATGTTGGGCTTATTACAAGCAAAGTATATCGATGATATCCTAGCTTATTTTAGCATGCAAGATTTCAAGAAAGGGTTTCTCTCTTTCAGGCATAGAATTACTCTATCCTAGGATTAGTGTCCTAAGATACCTAATGAGATAGAGAAGATGAAGGCGGTTCCTTATGCTTTGACAGTAGGAAGTCTCATGTATGCTACACTTTGTACTAGACCTAACATCTACTTTGCCGTTGGCATGATTAGCAGATATCAGTCTAACCCATGGCAGAAGCATTGGACTGCGGTAAAGAATATAATTAAGTATCTAAAAAGGACTAAGGATTATATGTTGGTTTACCAGGTAGACAATCTAGTACCTTTCGGGTACACAGACTCAGATTTTCAGTCTGACAGTGATTCCCGTAAGTCTACCTCAGGATATGTGTTTACCTCAGGAGGTGGAGCTATAAACTGGAGGAGTATCAAGCAGTCCTACATTGCTGATTCCACCATGGAGGCTGAGTATGTGGCAATTTCTGAAGCAGCCAAGGAGGTCGTTTGGCTCAAGAACTTCCTGTTGGATCTAGATGTGGTACATTCAGTTCAGTCAGCTATTACACTTTACTATGATAATAGCGGAGTGGTTGCAAACTCGAAAGAGCTAAGAGTCCATAAGAAAGGCAAGCACATTAAGTATAAGTATCACCTGATACGAGAAATTGTATAGAGAGGTGATATTGCTGTAACTAAGATTGCATTAAAAGACAACCTTGCGGATCTTTTTGCAAATAACTTACCGACTAAGACTTTTGAAAGTCATGTAGAGGGTATGGGAGTCAAATGCATGGCAGCATAATTTTGTGTATAAGTGGGAGATTGTTAGGGTTGGTATACTAAAAATCACGTTTTTAGTATTTAATTTTATTCTAATAAAATTAATTTTTCATTTTATGAGAATTTTTATGAGCAATGTATGTATAATATTTCTTAATTTTATACATGGATGTCCAATATTTTGTATAGTATTTAATCTGGTGTGTAGAGTACGACTTACACACAAAATATCAGATTTTAAGTTCTTACAGAATATAACTTTTATGTTCACAATTTAGATAAAAATAGACATATCATCGGTACGACTGTAGTACAGAGTTTTAGTATGCCTGTCTTGATTACGGGAAATAGATAATAGCGTCGTCTATTGTTCTGACTCTCTGTGCTAGTACACTTGTGTGTATTGAATGGAAAATTTAGGATAATTAATTTTATACTGATTATATGAATTAATTCACCCCCCAAGGTTATTATGAATAGTGCTTATCCTCTTAATCTTGAAATAATTATTGATTTACACATATTTAATCTTCGTTGTTTTGATTCATTAGATGGTGCGATCTTATATAGGTCTATACTCCTACTGAGTTGGATAGCGGTATTATTTATATGAAAAATATTAATTATTAACGGAATTCACGTCCCAAAAGATCGGAATTAATGATACCCCTTTAAGGAAGCTTATATGTTTTGACTGGGCCAAACCTTGTATGTGGATTTGATTATCTGGTGGTCAAATAAGTTAAGCAAAATGGCTTAAGAAATATCAAGATGTCGATTAAATTAAATTATCAGTAATTAAATTTAATTGGCGGGTATCGAGAATCTTAATGTGGGGAGAAATGGTAGGCATTTAATAATAAGAGCTCAATGTAAGAAGGTCTTGAGATTATGGGTCAGACTGTAATTATAGTTGTTTAGTGGTGTGAACTGTAATTCAGTATTTTATGAAACTTGCAGTAATTGCTTCGTCTTTCCATAATTGCAAAAACTGTTGGTTGGTGTTTGTGTTCCACTGGAAGTCTTACTCATAATTACTCCCTAGGTCCCTGTTGTAGTCCTATATATATGCAGGTAGGTTGAACCAGTTTTATATTGATATATCATAATTTGTCTTTTTAGACTAAATATATCTGGGTCTGCCGGTATGAGTTCTCGATAGTCTGTAGCCCACACTACGTTCAAGGGTCGCAAAGGGAATACGGTAGAAGATCTGAGAGGAACCTCAACTCATAATCAAATCGTTGTTGAAGAATTGATCGACAAAAGATATTTTTCTAAATTAACTTTGGTCACACATTTTATTTTTGATCGTTTGACGTCAAAATTTTTATCTAGAGCCCGTTTCGGCGTTTGCCCGTTTAGTTAATTTTTTAGCAAAAATCATTTACAAAAATAATGATCTTTGTAGTCTTGTCTCCAACAGGACTGGAACTGGAACACGCGGCTGTGAAGAAAAGATAAGGGTAAGGACAGAGAAGAATGTAAAGACAAACAGTAAAAGTAAGTTGAGAGATACTCACGATCTCGACGGCTGCAGAAGTAAAGACAACTCCAGCTGCATGGAGAGTAGCATCCTGCTGGCGGATTAGGGCCCTCATGCCAGTCATTAGGAGCTTGTAGGGATCCAACCAGGCCTGGTCCTCCTGCTAAGAGGAAGTAAAGACTGAGCAACTTAAAACAAGAAGGGACAAAGAAGAAAGATGTGAAAATGAAACAAACCTGGCTAATATCTACTCTAAACTCTAGGGCTAGAGGAACCATAATAGGGATATCAAAAGGATATCCTGTGATGAAAATCGTGATGGCCCACGGCACCTCCACAACTGCTGTCGCTCCTGCACCAGCTGCACTACCAGCACCTACAGCACCAGCAACCCCAGTTCCTGCTCCCGAGGCAGCTACTACCTCTGCCTCTCTCCCTCTCCTTCTGGCTCTACCTAGCCCAGTTGGTAGATCTCTTGTAGCTCCTAGACGAGGACCCATAAGTCCCATCAAATTTCCCCTTGTCCATGTCGTATAATCTCTAGCCGGCTTTAGAAAAGAAAACGCCGGAGCTCCAACTACCTCTAGCAGGATGTCGAGGTAGCCCATGAAATCTGTCTGACGCATGAAAGCTGGAAGAGGCATAGGGATCATGAAGTGAACCAGGCCGAGGGTTTACCGGACGACTCACTCTCCTAAGTACTACTCTCGGCATAATAGGCCCTCTAGCAAAACTCGTAACCCAAAAGTGCTGCAACTGTGCATCAAATCTACGCCAACCCTCTCCTCTATCCCTTGCTAAACATCCCAATGGACCTGTAAAGAAAAGAAGATGTCTGGTCAGAAAACAGGGGTAGAATAGAGTAACATAAGTGAACAGATCAGTGACAGAGTTGTAAAATAGAACAATGAACAAACAAGTAGAGTGAAAAGATCAATGATAGATCAATGAATAGTATAGAACAGTAAATTGAACATAATAAACGGTAAGTGCGGTGAATAGTGAACATTATAGCAAAGCAGAAAATAGTAAACAATACACCGAATAGTAAATAGTATAGACAGTATGACTAGTGCACGTAGTAAACAGTAATAAGAACAAAGCAGTAGAGAACAAAAGATGAAAGTTGTACCTGATTAGGAGTTAGCTGGTTTAAAAACTGTCAAAATCTTTCTAAACTCTTACCCCCGGCCTTCATCCCCATGAATGCCCTTGCCCATTGAGCTGTGTGGGTAATGACTAGAGGATCCTCGTGTGAGTTCACCATGATGTGCATCCCGAGAAACTCGTAACTCTAGAGCTATAAAAGGAAAGGGTTAGCCGAAGAATAGACGATAGATATACAAATGAATGAAAGTATAAGAATACAAAAACAAGAATGTACCTCATAGATCCTCCAATACCCCGCCACGCTAAGCTCCTATAGGATCCGAGTCACTGCCCTCATGGAACCATAAAGAGTAGCAAGAGCTACACCTCTCCAGTCGTACGGGGTAACTTTTTTTATATGAAACAGGGCTCCTAGATAGTGCAGATGAATGGTGTTCTCCTTGTTTGCAAATAAGGAGACACCGAACATGTATAGAAGAAAGGCCTGGGCGACCCACTCATAGTGGCGGGGCTCAGAGCAATGGAAGTGACAGAAATGAGTATGAAACTAGGAATACTTGACATGGCCCTAGTCCATTTGGGTTGGAACAGTGTCTAGGAAATAAGTGAGAGCCTCTGTAGACCGTGGGATGTCAGGATCAAAAGAGATGGGATCACCACCAACCCAGATGTCGGTGATCATAGGAAAGTCCAGAGGCGTTAGGGTGGCCTTGAATGTAGAGAAGTGAAAGATATTGGTTGTATCCCACCATCTCTCAATCAGAGCAGTCAACTGGACTCTGTCGTTGCTGGTCTCACCCAACAACGATATAAAGAGTGAAAAATCATATCCATCAATGTAACCACGGCTCAGGGTGAAAAAAACTGCATACCACTCCAGAACATCACCAGAGCCGCCATACCACTCAAGGCAAACCCTGTTTTAAACCTTAGTCATATGCAAAGCGTTGTATAGGTCCTAAGTTCATGAGACGATCCCTAAATTTTCTAAGTCGTGGTGCACCAAGAAGATCAAACCCTAATCATATATAAAGCGTTGTCTGGAACCTAGGTTCGTGAGACGATCCTTATGTTTTCTAAGCTCTGGTGTGCCAGGAAAATCAAAATCTAGTCATATGTGAAGTGTTGTTTAGGTCCTAGGTTTGTGAGACAATTCATAGGTTTTCTAAGCCTTGGTGTTCCATGAAAATCAAACTCTAGTCATATGCGAAGTGTTGTTTAGGTCCTAGGTCACAGGTTCGTGAGATAATCCCTAGGTTTTTTAAAACCTGGTGCGCCAGGAAAATCAAACCCTAGTCATATGCGAAGAGTTGTCTTGGTCCTAGGTTCGTGAGATGATCCCTAGGTTTTCTAAGCCCTGATGCGCCAGGAAAATGAAACCTTAGTCATATGCGAAGCGTTGTCTAGGTCCTAGGTTCGTGAGACAATCCATAGGTTTTCTAAGCCCTGGTGCGCTAGGCAACTCTAGTTTCAAACCCTAGTCATATGCAAAACGTTGTCTAGATCCTAGGTTCGTGAGACGATCCCTAGGTTTACTAAGCCCTAGTATGCCAGGCAAATTAAACCCTAGTCATATGCGAAGCCTTGTCTAGGTGTTAGGTTTGTGAGACGATCCCTATGTTTTCTAATCCCTAGTGCGCTGGGCAAACCCTATTTCAAACCCTAGTCATATGCGAAGCATTATCTAGGTCTTAGGTTCGTGAGATGATCCCTAGATTTTTTAAGCCCTGGTAAGTCAGGTAAATCCTATTTCAAGCCCTAATCATATGCGAAGCGTTGTCTAAGTCCTACGCTCGTGAGACAATCCCTAGGTTTTCCAATCCCTAATGAGCTAGATACCCTAAGCCCTGGTGCGCCAGGAAAATCTCTATCCCAAACCCTAGTCATATGCGAAGTATTATCTAGGTCTTAGGTTCATAAGAACGATCCCTAAGTTGGCCAAAGCCCTGCTCCTTAGGCACCTTAAGCCCTACTTCTCAGGCATTTATGTTTCAAAACCCCAGTGTTTTAAGCCATGCTCCATAGGCATCCTATGTTTTAAGCTCTATTTTTTGGGCACCTATGTTCTAAATCCTAGCATCTAAGTGTATGTCCGAAAACTTTAGTTGCTGAAATAATCTGTTTAGTCCTCGGTCCGTTGTCTTAGTTTGTCCTTTTAATATTAATAATGTGTTGAATTGCATTTTTGTCCATTATAATCCTTTGGTTTATTAAATTAATTATGTTATTTGCATTTTAACTGGGGCAATTGGTTACAAGTTCTTCAATCACATACATCATATCACAAGTAACAGGGGATCCTAAACATGCATTCAGATATAAAGCTATAAGCATACTTCAACATTTTGAATTGAGAAAGAAGAATAGAGGACTTACCGTATTATTGTGGCGGGAGAAGTGGTCCCGTGGCTCATGGAGAAGAAGGTCGGAAGTAACATCAACAATGGGAGGCTTGTATCTCTTCATCCCGCTGGGCCTCAAATGGTGAGGAGCTGGAGCATAGTGACGAGGGTCAAAAGGAGCAGGGATGCCCTCACTAGTGTGCGGATCCAAGAAACCGACAATCTCAGCCTCAGCAGCTGCCTGATCTGTTGCTGGCTGTGCTACTGCTGCTGCTGTTGCCTGCGCCACCCTATCCTGGTCCTTAGTAGCGCGAAGCAAAGAGCGTTCAGCCTCGATCGCAAGTATGTCCATAGCCCCCATAGTAGTGGAAGGCTAAGGCGTAGAAATCCCACCAGCTGAAACGCTGGAGTTGGCCCCTTCAATAGCACCAAGAGAAGTATTGTCGAAAGCGAAAGGTCCTCGCTGTGCCCCGAAAATGTCATCACCGTGACCGTTGCCCGCCATGTGAAGGAAATAGCTGACATGCTAAAGCTAAAGGAAAAGTCTTAAACTCTCAAAATCCAAGAGGAGGATTGAGAGAGTTCGAGAAAGAAGAGAATCTAGAGAGAGAGAGAGAGAGTAAGGGATGCGAGTGAGGCTGATCTACGCATATGGGGGCCCTTTAAGGAGATTGGACTTTGCGATCGCAACAACTAGAGTTGGCGACCTTACGGTTTGTGAAGAGTTTCTTTGCGACCGCGATGTTGGTTTGAAAAGATGCTTGCGCCCGCAACCTGTTCCAACAGTCATGTCACGGCCTAGAGCTTCGAACCCTGCGACTATAAGGTTTGAATATTGCAGGCACGTGTTTTTAAGTAATGATTGTGTTTTGGTTGCTATGATTACCCTTAATGATGTGTTTGGTTGTTTATTTTTGGGGTTTAAAATAGTTTAAAAGTCTTGACTCGACTTTTTAATTATTTTTATCCCGTGTTCTCATCCCGAATTTTTATACCTTGACTCAACCTATTAATTTGTAATTTTCTTCCGATAAAAATAATTTTAAAGTTTTGGCTCGACTTTTTAATTATTATATTTTTTCGTTCTCATCCTGAATTTTTAAGTTTTGACTCGACGTATTAATTTGAGATACTTTCCCGGTTAAGATAATTTCTAGGATATTGACTCAATCCTTCTAATTATCTTATCCCCAGCTGTGTTCTTAGATCTTGACTCGATCTTTGAATTGTTGTTTGTACTCCTTGAGGTCTTGACTTGACCTTTAGGGTATATTTTGACATATTAATATATGCATCATGTTTTATATTTTGCATCGTTTGCATTTGTTCCGGAACTACGTTTTGATCTGATCCCTAATAAAGGGGTACGTAGGCAGCTCGATAGAAGTTCGAGCACGACCACCATCATATGAATGCTTGTGTGTTCTGTCACCTAAGATTGGCAACTCGGTTAAATGGATGTTGTCTCTATGTCCTTGACATAACTCGCATCACGCGTTGCTGTACAAGTTGTGTCAAAGAGAGGCAACTGTAAACACCCAATTTGATCTCGTCGAATCTTAGGTTTATCCAGGTGAGCCCAATGATGAAAACCAAGGGGAATGATGACTCTACACGATCGTCGGGAAGCAATATGAATCTAGTACTCCATGAAATCAAACCAAATGATCACATCTTTCGAACTTTGAGGCCGCAACCTTTAAATCTTACGACCTAGTTGTTCACTAGTTCAAGTAATTCAAGCACAACCTTTGAACCTCGCAACCATTCTATTGATTGTTAGGACCGCAGTATGAATCTTTTGAAAACCCTACCCTTTGTTACGGTCGCAACCATCATCCTTACGGTCGCTACCTTTGAATGTGGCGACCGTAAGCTTTGTGAGCCCAGTTTGAGCATCAAACGTGGAAGCACCTCATTAGTTGGCATGTTCTATATAAACGTACCTTTGGTATAATTTCAAGAGACCTTTTGGCTTACGTCGATATACTGCCCCTCTATCGAGTACAATTCTAAGTACGTTAGTACTTTGCTGTATTCCCGACTCACACCCCGATCCATATTATTGCTCGAGCTTGACTAGGATACTGGAATTGAATTGCTTCTTGAGGATTGCGCCGACGATTCTACATCCCACGAATTGAGGATTCATCTGGATAGTCGCGTATTAGGTATTCTGTAGGAACCCCGACCTTTCTATTTACCCAAGGCTTTTTTAGTTAGATTTTAATGTTTTTAATAATTTATTTTCTAAGTAAACTTGATTTAAGAAGATATTGTTTAATATTTTTAAAAAGGTAGCGTTGACACAAAATCAAAGATAACTTGACACCTTTAGCAATTTGAGCTAACTCAATTTTCAAATAGGTTTATACTTAAGTATTCTTGAGAAATGATATTTTGTGTCAACCCAAATTGATATTTGAGTCGACACCTTAAGGCAAAGAACTTTTAATATTTTCAAGTGTGTTGACACCTTTGAGCAATTGAATCGACACCCTAACTTATTTTGTCTAAGATGTTTCAAGAACCTTTAAATGAGTCGGCACCAGGAGACTATTGAGTTGACCCAAAAGAACTGAGACTAACTACAACTCGATGAGTCGACACCAACCCTTCAAGACTCAAGTCATTCGAGTATTTTGAGTCGATACCAAAGCAAAGAGGAGTCGACACAAAATAACCGAAACTTCCTGCTGATATTTGAGTCGATACCAAAATGAAAATGAGTCGACACAAAAAAATCAAGACTTCCTATAATTTTGTGAGTCGACACAAAATAAAAAATGAGTCGACCTTATAATTCTAATAGCCTCCCAGAAAAAAGGAGTTGACACCAAAGATAACATGAGTCGATACCAAAAGGTTCTCTTGGCAAACTGAAGTATTAAAGAGTCGACACCAATGATTTTGAGTCGACACCGTTGGGTGGGTAAGAAGGATGCAAAAATTTGTGTCGACACCAACGAATATATGAGTCAACCCATTCACTTAAAAAACTAAGCCCTAGATGATTTGTGTCAACCCAAAACAAAATTGAGTCGACACCTACGACGAAAATTCAAATCTGACACCTAGTTCAACGGATGGATTTTGGTTCATTAATGCTCTTACCTACCACCAATGGTCATTAATCCTTAAGAGACTATATAAGGAGTTACTTCTCAGAGCTTTAAATAACTCGAGCTTCAAATCTACTGATCTATAGCATGGATCAAGAGATCAAATCTTTAAGTTTTCATTTATTTCTCTTTAACTCCTCCAATTGAATCTCACCTCTTCGTATTCATTTATTTCCAATCATTTGTAAAGAGAGTGAGCGAGTATCTCATTAAATACTACATTTATTGTACTTATGGGTGAGTCACCCTTGATCCTTTAAGTGAGTGAGTGAACGATACTCTTCAAAGAAGAGCTCAAGAGTTATTAGAAAAAAATATGGGTCATTTTGTAGAATCATCTTGAGGATGTAAAAGGCTTTGGATGCGCTCGTGAAGCATTCTATCTTAGTGAAAATTCTCAAAGAGAGTCTTGAGGAGTGGACGTAAGCTTGGAAGAAGCCGAACCACTATAAATCTTGGTGTTTGGTTCATATTCTCTCTCCCTTAACTTTTTAATTTTCTTATTGCTTTAGTTATGGATATACTTGCTATATTTTCTTGTGAAATTAAAAGGTTTTAAAAAAAATTTTAAATTGTTATTATTACTTTTAAAATCCAATTGACCCCCCTCTTAGGTTGCCTAGGACTAACAATTGATATCAAAACTTGGACTCTTATTTTTTACTTAACCGTCTAAGAGTTTCCATGGCAATCACTAGTATCAGACCTATTCAATTTGAAGGTCAGTCCACCAATAGACCCTTTTTGTTCAATGGAACAAATTATTATTATTAAAATGCTAGAATAAAAATTTACATTCAAACTGTAGACTATGATCTATGGAGAGTAATCATGAATTAACCAAAATTACCTGCCAAGATCGTAGAAAGGGCAATCGTCCCTAAACCTAAAAGTGAATGGACCGAGGTGACATAAGGGAGATTCAAAAGAATACTAAGGATATGAATCTCTTGTATTGCTCTCTTGACCCCAACGAGTTCAATAGAATTTCCACCTGTGACACTGCCAAAGAGAATTGGGATAAACTTGAGGTTACACATGAGGGAACCAATCAAGTCAAAGAATCTAAAATAAGCATACTAGTTCATAATTATGAATTGTTTAAGATGAAGTATGATGAAACTATTTTTGAAATATTTACTAGATTCACTAACATCATAAATAAATTAAAATCTCTTGGAAAGATCTACTCTAATGCAGAGACGGTAAAAAAGATCCTTAGGTGTATGCCTAAAAATTGGGAACAAAAGTCACTGCCATTCAAAAAGCCAAGGGTCTCAATATACTTAGCCTGGAGGAACTCCTTAGATCTCTCATGACTCATGAGATGAACATCAAGATAGATGATGAAGATGATAACAAAAAGAAGAAGGGAATAGCATTCAAATCATCCAATCTTAATGAAGGATCTGATAAAGACTCCTCTAGTGAAGAAAATGAAGACATGACCCTCATCACAAGAAAATTTAAAAGGTTTCTTAGAAATGAGAAACACGAAAAAAGAAGATTCTTCAAGAAAGATTGGCAGAAAGGAGTGCTCAACAAGTTCAAGGTTGAATCTAGTAAGTTCAAGAATGATCACAAGAAAGAAGAGATCATATGCTACGAATGCAAGAAGTCCGGACATGTGAAAGCCGAGTATCCTCAACTCAAGAAACACTTCAAGAAAGGATTCAAGAAGGCAATGTTGGCGGCATCGGGTGAAAGTGATGACAGTAGCTCCGATGATGCAAAAGAAGAAAATAAAGTTGCTTACCTTTGTCTCATGGTCAAAGAAGATGATGAGGTAACAAATGACCCTTTCTCTTTAAGAGAATTACAAATTGCACTTGAAGATTTACATGATGAATTAAGAAAAATGGGTGCTAAGAATTTAATTATTAAAAAGTTAGTTATTTTCTTATCTTGTGAAATTGAGACTTTAAAAGATGAAAACTTTTGCTATCAAAACAGATTTTGTTTTTGAAAGATGAAAACCAAGTTTTAAAAGAAAAAATTGATAACCTTACAAAAACAGTGTATATGTTTACACTTGGGAAAGAAAATTTGGATAAGCTTCTTGGAATACAAAAATGTGTTTTTGACAAAGTTGGGATTGAATACCAACCAAAAAAGAAACAAAATTTTTTTAGAAACATCTTTGTTAAAGCATCCTCAAATCACTCCAATACAACTTATTTTATTGTTATGAGTATAGACACATTGTCACACATTATCCACATAGAAAATTTTTTGATTTACCTATTAAAAGGGTTTGGGTTCCAAAGGGAACACACCCATATGGAACTAACACCAAAGGACCCAAGAAAGTTTAGGTACCAAAACTCAAACCTTGATTCTCTTTGTAGGTATGTCTCTAGTTCTCATTCAAGGAGGAGATGTAGTATCTTGATAGTGCCTCAAGACGCATGAAAAGTGAAAAATTAATGTTTGCATCTCTCAAGCCTAAAGATGGTGGATTTGTAATATTTAGTGACAATAACAAAGGCAAAATCATAAGAATTGGTTGTATTAGTAAAATTAATTCCCCTTCTATTGAAAATGTTTTACTTGTTGATGGTTTAAAATATAACCTACTTAGCATATGCTAACTTTGTGATAAAGGTCACAAGTTTGTCTTTGATCATGCTAAGTGTGCTATTGAAGACTCAATTGACAACAAAATTATTTTTAAGGTCATAGGCATGAAAATATTTATACTTTTAATCTGAATGACCTTTCTAAAAATGACACCAAGTGCTTAGTGGCCTTGAGTGATGATAGTTGGTTGTGGCATAGAAGATTTTGACATGCACATATAAACTTAATTTCAAAACTTCTACGAAAGAAATTACTGATTGGTTTACGTCAAATAAAATTTGAAAAATACAAAGTTTGTGATGCATGTCAACAAAGCCAACAAGTTTGAAGTTCTTCTTAATCCAAAAAAAGTAATTTCTACTTCTAGACCCTTACAACTATTGCACATGGACTTGTTTGGTCCAACAAGGACTATTAGCCTTAGAGGCAAGAGATATGCTTTTGTTGTTGTTGATGATTTTTCTAAATACACTTGGATGATTTTCTTAGCTCATAAGGATGAAGCCTTTGTCTCTTTTGCAAAATTTTCTCAGAGAATTCAAAATAAAAACGATTTTCAAAGTACAAGTATCAGAAATGATTATGGTAGAGAATTTAAAAACAAAAATTTTAAAAAGTTCTATGACGAAAGTGATATAGACCATAACATCTCTGCTCCTAGAACCCCTTAACAAAATAGAATTGTTGAGAGGAAGAATAGGATTTTGAAAGAAATAACTAGAACATGCTCTGTGAGAATAATCTACCAAAATACTTTTGAGACGAACCTGTAAAAGTAGCTTATTTTATCGTGAACAGAGCCATAAGTTGAGCTTCTCTCAAGAAAATCTCATATGAGATATGGAATGAAAAAAAACTTAACATTAGTTATTTTCGTACCCTTATGTGCAAATGTTTTATTTTGAATAATAACAAAGAACTTTTGGGCAAGTTCGATACAAAATCTGATGAAGGTATTTTCTTAGGTTATTATTTATCTAGTAAAGTTTATAGAGTTTTCAACAAAATGATCATAGTTATTGAAAAGTCTATACATGTTTTTTTTATGAACCTAACCTCGGATCTTCAAGAAATTTTGTGATGATAACTTGGTTGATATAGAAAAGGATGTTGAGCACATCTTTATCAAGGACTAAGAAGAACCAAATCATGAGGAGGCTACTAATGAGAAACAAAATGAGGTTCAACAAGATGCTGGCATGCCCAATCTTGAAAATTTAAATTTGCCTGAAAATTAGAGGTATGCTCAAGGTCATCCAAAAGACTTAATCATTGGTGATCCATCTCAAGATATCAAAATTAGATCCTCTCTACATAATTTTTATAGTAACTTAGCATTCCTTTCCGTGATGAACCAAAATTTTTTTGAGAAAGTTGAAAATTATGAGTTTTGGATTTTGGCTATGCAATAAGAGCTAAACCAATTTGAAAGGAACAAAATTTGTACTTTAGTCCTAAAATCTAAGGAACACTCTATCATTGGTACAAAATAAGTTTTTAGAAATAAAATAGATGAGAATGAAGTATTTCTTATGAACAAATCTCGATTGATAGCCCAAGGCTACAATCAAAAAGAATGTATCAATTTTGATAAGACTTTTGCTCATGTGGCTAAGCTTGAAACCATTAGGATGTTACTTATTTTTGCATATTTTAGAAATTTCAAACTCTATCAAATAGATATAGAAAGTGCCTTTTTAAATGGTTTTACCTCAAAGAAAGTTTTTGTAAAACAACCTGACTTTGAAAATCTTAATTTTTTAAACCATGTTTACAAATTTACCAAAACTCTCTATGGTTTGAAACAAGCACCAAGAGCTTAGTACGAAAGACTCAACAAATTCTTTATTAAAAATGAGTTTTTAAGAGGAAAATTGATACCTCTTTTTATCAAGTCTCAAGAAAAAAATATGTTAGTTGTCCAAATTTATATAAATGACATTATCTTTGGCTCAATTAATGACTCTCTTTGCAAGAACTTTACTAAGTGCATGCAGGAAGAATTTGAGATGAGCATGATGGGTGAGCTCAATTACTTTCTTGGACTTCAAATCAAGCAAACACATGATGGAATTTCCATCAAACAATCCAAGTATATAAGAGATTTGTTGAAGCGGTTTGATATGCATAAGGCAAAACCTATGAGAACTCCAATGTGCCATTCAACAAAGCTTGACAAGGATGAAAATGGTAAGGCAGTAGAGAAAAAGCGATATAGAGATATGATCGAATCCCTACTTTACCTTACTACTAGTAGATCAGATATTATATTTAGTGTATGCATCTGTGCTAGATTTTAAGCTAATCCTAAAAAATCGTATGTGACTTCCATTAAGTGAATCTTTAGATACCTATTAGGTACACAAAACTAAATATTATTCTATCTTAAAGGAATAGCATTTGAGTTATTTGATTATTCTGATGCAGAGTTTTCCAGTTATAAAGTTAATAGGAAGAGTACTAGTGGAACATGACAATTCCTAGGACACTCATTAATATCATGGTTTAGTAAGAAATAGAACTCAGTAGCCTTATCTACAGCTGAGGCAGAGTACATTGCAACTGGTAGCTGTTGTACATAAGTTATTTGGATGAAACAACAACTAGAAGACTATGGTATTTGTTTAGATCATATTCCCATTAAATGTGAAAACACTAGTGCCATTAACATATACAAGAACCCTATACAATACTCTAAAATAATGCATATCAAGATTTGACTTCATTTCATTAGTGATCATGTACAAAAGGGTAATATTAAACTTGAATTTGTAGGCACGGACTACCAACTTGTGATATATTCACCAAATCTTTTAATGAAGAAATATTATGTTATATCAGAAGAGAACTTGGTATGCTATGTGCTACAAATTGATAATTATATGCCATACTAACCATGCCTGTTCAATATATTTTGAATGCTTTTCATGCTTTAGTTTGATGTGTGAAAAGTGTCGACTCATTGTTGAAAATGGTCAACACATATGTGCAGAGTTGACTCAATCTATTTGGTATCGACATAATTGATAAAAAAGTGTCGACTCAACCTATATAGTGTCAACTCATTTTTAACATCTTGCTCTTGGTATATTTGGGTCGACTCAATTCCTGATCGTGTCGACTCAATTGGCTGAAGGTGTCGACACTAGAGTAAAAAGTGTTGACACAATTTATGTCCCTTGGACACCCCCTTTCATGAAGAAAAATGTCAACTCAAATGCACTTTGTGTTGACACAAATCTTAAGCCTATATATGTTGGAGGCAATACTGTCAATATCATCGTTTTTGCAAACGATTTTTGAAAAAAAATTAACTAGACAGGCAAACGTCGAAACAGGCTCTAGATAAAACTTTTAACGTAAAACGATCAATATAAAACCCGTGCAACCACAATTAATTTAGAAGAATGCCTTTTGTCGATCGATTCTTCAACTACGATTTGATTCCTAGTTGAAGTTTCTGTCAGATCTTCTACTGTATTCCCTTACGCGATTCTTGAACGTAGTATGGGCTACGGACTATCGAGAACTCGTACCGGCAGAACCTAGTTATCTTTAGTCTTAAAAGACAAAATATGATATGGCATCATTTAAAACTGGTTCAGCCTACCCGCATATATATAGGGCTACAGCAGGGACCTGGAGAGTAATTATGAGTAAGACTTCCAATGGAACACAGACACCTACCAGCAGTTTCTGCAATTTTTATAAAATACTCAATTACAATTCACATCACTAAAGAACTATAATTGCACTCTGACCCATAATCTCAAGACCTTCTTACATTGAGCTCCTGTTATTAAATACTTACCATTTCTATTCACGTTAACATGCTCGATACCCGTCAATTAAATTTAATTACTTACAATTTAATTTAATCGGCATCTTGATATTCCTTAAGCCCTTCCGTTTAACTTATTTGACTGCCGAATAAATAAATTCACCTGCAGAATTTGGCCTAGTTAAAACTTATAAGCTTTCTTAAGAGGGTATCATCAATCTCGATCTTTTTAGGCGTAGATTCCGTCAATAATTAATATTCGCCATATAAATAATATCTCTATCCAACTCACCGGGAATATAGACCCATATAAGATCGCACCCTCTAATGAATCAAAACAACGAATATTAAATATACACAAATCAATAATTATTTCAAAATTAAGAGGATAAGCACTATTCATAATAATCTTGGGGCGTGAATTAATTTATATTGTTAGTATAAAATTAATTACCCAAAATGTCCCGTTCAATACACACAAAGTGTACTAGCACAGAGAGTCAGAACAATAGACGACGCTATTATCTGTTCGCAGTAAGTAAGGCAGCCCTACTAAAACTCTGTGCTACAGTCATACCGATAGTATGCCCATTTCCATCTAACCTATGAACATAAAACTTATATTCTGCAAAAACCTAAAATATGATTTTCTGTGTGCAAGCTGTACTCAACACACCATATTAAATACTATACCGAATATCAGACATCTATGCATAACATTAATTATATTCTTTACAGCAGTCTAATACTCCTGTCTTAGGTTAGACAGATATTTGCTAACCATGCTAATGGAAAAGCAGATGTCGGGTATAGTGCAAAGTATAGCATACATGAAACTTTCTACTCCCGAAGCATAAAGAACCGCCTTCATCTTCTCTATCTCATCAGGTGTCTTAGGACATTGATCCTTGGATAAAGTGATTCCATACCTGAAAGGGAGAAACCCTTTCTTGAAATCCTACATGCTAAAACAAGCAAGGATATCATCGATATACTTTGCTTGTGATATGCCCAACATCCTTTATTTTCGATCTTACACAAGCTTGATCCCAAGGATGTAACTGGCTTCTCCCAAGTCCTTCATATCGAACTGCCCAGATAACCATACTTTAACCGTAGATAATGCCCCCACATCGTTTCTGATGAGCAAGATATCGTCTACATAAAGTACTAGGAAGATCATCACGCTTCTATCACGCTTCTTGTACACACAGGACTCATTCCGATTTTGATCAAAATCTTAAGACTTAATGGCTTGATCAAACCAAGTGTTCCAAGACCTCGATGTCTGCTTATGTCCATAAATGGATCTCTTAAGCTTACATAACATGTGTTCATGGCCCTTTGCAATGAATTCTTCTGGTTGTATCATATAGATACACTCGTCAAGGCTTCTGTTAAGGAAAGCTATGTTAACGACCATTTGTTAGATTTCGTAATCGAAATGTGCACAATGGATAAGAGAATCCGAATAGACTTAAGCGTGGTTACCGATGAATAAGTTTCCTCATAGTTGATCCCTTCTTACTAAGTGAACCCTTTAGTAGCAAGCCTAACTTTGAAGGTTTTAACCTTCCCGTCGGCTCCTCGCTTCTTCTTGTAGATCCACTTGCATCCAATAACTTTTATCCCTTTTGGTGGTTCTACAAGTTTCTAGACTTGATTGGAATACATAGATTCAATCTCTGAATTCATAGCCCTTTGCCAAAGATCTGCATCTTTGTCTTAAAGTGCTTCATTGTAGTTATAGATCTCACTATCTAGTTTCTGTGTAATACCAGTAACACGCTGTGCACCAGCACCCTATTCTTGATTTGCACCTGTCCTAATAATCCTCCCACAACAATAAGGTAATGAGATATCAGTGACTTGTTCTTCCGTTCTATTGGTATTTTCTCTCAGTTCTTTCAGAGCAATATTACTTTTGGGCCTGTGATCCATAGAATAATCATCTTCCAAGACTCGAGCATTACTGTTAACAATGACCTTCTAATATTTAGAATTATAAAATTGACCACCCTTCATTCCCTTGGGATACCCCACAAAGAAACAAACTTCCGTCCTCGGTTCAAACTTACCCGTGTTTTCTTTTAGCACATGTGCTGGACACCACCAAATATGAATGAGTTTCAGACAAGGCTTACACCAGGTCCACAATTCTGTGGGAATAGAAGGTACTGACTTAGAAGGTACCATTTTCAGAATGTAAGCCGCTGTCTCTAAAGCAAGTCCCCAAAATGAATTAGGTAAACCTGAATAACTCATCATGGAACTTACCATTTTTATAAGAGTCATATTCCTTCTTTCTGCTACACCGTTTTGCTGCGGAGTGCCAGGTGCAATTAACTGGGATGTAATCCCCTCTGATGACAAGTAGTCCTTAAACTCTCCAAAAAAATATTCTCCACCACGGTCGGATCATAGTGATTTGATACTTTTACCCAGATGCTTCTCCGCCTCCGCCTTGAATTTTTTGAATTTCTCAAAGCATTCGGACTTACGGTTCATCAGGTAAATGTATCCATATCTTGAGTAGTCATCAATGAAACTGATGAAGTACTCAAAGCTACCTCTAGACCAGATTGTCATAGGACCACACACATCAGAATGATCCTGCTCCAACGGTTCTTTAGCTCTATAGCCTTTGGCCGAAAAGGGCCTTTTGGTCATCTTACCCTCTAAACAAGATTCATATACTAGAAGTGCCTCCACTTCTAATAAACTCAAAAGTCCATCCACTACCAGACTGTTTATCTTTTTTAGATTAATATGATCCAAGCGTAAGTGCCAAAGAAATGTTTTGTTCATTAAAGAAGAAAATTTTCTCTTATTGGTAATATAGATGTAGTATTTATTTCAGTCCGTAGCAGTATATGAGAGATTGGAGTAATAATATAAAGATCATCCACCAATGTACCAGAATAGATAATCTGTTTATTATCCTTAATAACTATAAAGTTACTAAAATAAACCAAATATCCATCTTTAGGCAATCCAGAAACGAAAATTAAGTTTTCTCTAATGGCAGGTATATAAAGACAATCTCTCAATATTAAAACCCGACCTCTCCCAAAACAGATAGTGATATCTCCTACTGCAACTGCTGTTACCTTTGTATTGTTGCCCATATGCAGGTAAATCTCTCAATCACTAAGTTATCAGATTTCTTGGAACCTCTGTAATGAATTGCAGATATGATTAGTGGCTCTCGCATCTACACACCAGGTACCGGTCTATAACACCACTAAATTTATTTTCACAATCAGTGAACAGAAATTACCATGTTTGTTCTACCTTCTGAGAAATACTGGACATAACTTTTTTCAGTGCCGGATTTGGTTGCAGTGAAAACATCTGCCTTTCGACTTTTTCACACCAGCCCGTAGCCCACTAACTACCCTGAAAACTGCGTCTCCTTGTTTCTGAAACTTTTTCTTCTGCATGTCATTCGACTCAGAGGAAGAACTTTTTTTCAGAAACAAACACATTTTCTATTATTAAAGGAATACCATTTGTAGTTAAAACTATATCCACGTTACATTTCCAGTCAACAAAGTTTAATCCCGTTAGTTAGTTTTCTTTGAGCATTAAAAGGAGTGAGTTGAAAGCCATTTTAATCATGATAATCACATAATTAAAATACCATTAATTATGATGAGCAAAATTTTGATTTCATTTTAATTTAGTTCTCTCTACCATTTTAAAATTAATTTTTCAGCAGCCAGGTAACCTGAGAATAGCATGCCACGATGGGTGAACATCTACTATCCATCATAAGATCAGACATGCCAATTTCTTTTAATTTCACTATTTAGGCAACTGACCATACCAAGTAAAATTAAATAACTGGCATAATTTTGATTCAGTATATAATAGCAGTGACTCAGATTGAGAGGATACTATTATATACAGCTAAGTGTTAACCATCTTATAATCCCAAATCAATAGCTTCACAATGAACCCTTCAGATGGAGAAGTGATCCATACAAACAATTATTCAGAATTATCCCTAAATGAGATTTGTAATGCCGATACCGTAATTAATCTGTTCGATGGGGAGGAAGGTCTTACTGCCAACACACAAGATTTAATTACATTGCCTACAAACTTGTAATGGAGACCGCAGGATTTCTCTGTAAATAATTTTTTTCTCCTACTTAGATTTTAAAAAATATTTTTAAGGGTTATAAAAATTCGTTTAATTAAAATAAATTTATTAGTTTTAAAAGTCACACGATCTGAAATAATAAAATATTTTTTCGTGTATACGATTCTAAATATTCTGATTTATCAAACCATCTTATCGTGTTTAAATACGTAACAAATAAAATTTAATAAATACACGATTTTTTCTCTAACTTTCAGGTAAGGTAGTGATTAAAGTTATTTATTTATTTTAATTTTCGTTCCACATTTTTTGAAAAATAATAATTTATTTTGATTAAATATTTTTCTATTTAATTAATTCAAAAATCAAAATTAATTTTCATGTTATTCCAAGATATACAATTTAAAAAAAAAATCATCTTAAACTTTAATTTTGTAAAAAATAAAATATCTAAAAAAATTATTTAATTAAAATTAATTACTAAAAATTTTAATTTCATTTTTCATTACAAAATATTTTAATTAAAATTAAATATTCGAATTAATTAAATTAACAGGATAAATAAAATTAATATTTATCATTCACACAGTTAATAAAAAAAATTAAATGCAAGATATAATAAATATTTCGATTTTATAATTCATCTAAAACTCTAAATAATTTCAGTCTTCTATTAAAAGAATAAGCTTTAAAAATTCTTTTCTGAATCAGCTGCTTATTGGTATTTGAGTAACACCGAAACTGTTTTGGAAAACAGCCTTTTTCTTTAGATAAACACAGTCACCACAGCCTGGGAAAGCGCTGGCGAAACAGCAAGGCAGCGTTTGGCGCTGCCGAAACTGCTGCGTTGCTAAAAAACTCTGCTACACTTGAAAACTGCTGTTGAACGCTACAACAGTGTTTGAAAAACACTGCTGCATTGCTACTGTATTGGCACCTGAAATTGCGCCTGGAAATTTGCTACAACTGCTTGGAATTCGGCGCTGCTTATGATGGAAAACCACAGCACCGTTTGAAACCATCGGATGCTCCTTGTGCGCTATTTAATTTGGAAAACCACAACAGTTTTGGATAACCGGCGGCCATTTGTGCACCACTTCAGCGAAAAACTGTTGTGCGCTTAAATAGATTGGAATTCGGCACACTGTTGCCATGTTGGATGCTGCTGCTTTCTAAAAAAAATACTAAAACAGTTTGCTGCGTTGGATTTTTCGCCTACCATGGACCGCTGTGTTCACTGCGCCACTGTTTGCTTTTGTTGGAAAAAACCCTATGATGCAGCCTAGAATTTTCGCTTGTTTGAGGCAGCGTTTGGCAAACTGACGGCTTCTTTTGGTTGCTGCGGCGGCTGTTGGATTTTGGCTACTGCGGTTTTGCCTTTTTTGTTTATTATTTTAAAAAAAATTCTGGAGAGAAAAAAATTTGCAAAGCAATAAATAAAAGAAAACTATTCGCGGCTACAACCGCCGGTTATCGCCGCTCACCACCGCTGGTTGCCGCCGCCTTTGTTCTTCCATACATGTTCTTTTTTTTCTAATAAACTAGAAAACAAAAACTTAAAGAGCATAAAATTTTTTACATCGAAATCTATATCCCGTAAACTCACATTCGATCTAAAAAAATTAATCTATTACGGTCAACCCCCGTGAATAAAAAATTAAATCATCATACATGCGTTCAATCAAATATGAAAATAAATAATGATCATAAAATTGATATTTAGAACGTCTGCAAAATAAAGTTAGCAACAGTTTCAAAACTATCCGGTCCCGGTAATCGAAAACAAAAAAAAAACATCGACTCTAATACCAATTTGTTGGAGGCAATACTGTCAAGATCATTATTTTTGCAAACGATTTTTGAAAAAAAAATAACTGGACGGGCAAACGCCGAAACGGGCTCCAGATAAAACTTTTGACGTAGATTGATCAAAATAAAATATGTGCAACCAAGATTAATTTAGAAAAATATCTTTTGTCGATCGATTCTTCAACTACGATTTGATTCTGAGTTGAAACTCATCTCAGATCTTCTACTATAATCCCTTATGCGATTCTCGAATATAGTGTGGATTACGAACTATCGAGAACTCGTACCGACAGAACCCATATATCTTTATTCTTGAAAGAAAAAATATGATGTGATATCATATAAAAACTGGTTCAACCTACCCGTATATATAAAGGGTTACAGCAGGGACCTGGGGAGTAATTATAAGTAAGACTTCCAGTGGAACACAGATACCTACCAACAGTTTTTGCAATTATGAAAAGACAACAGCGATTTCTATAATTTTCATAAAATATTGAATTACAATTTATACCACTAAAGAATTATAATTGTACTCTAACCCATAATCTCAAGACCATATAGTAATGAGCTCCTGTTATTAAATGCTTATCATTTCTCTCCACGTTAAGATTCTCAATACCCGCTAATTAAATTTAATTACTGATAATTTAATTTAATCGGCATCTTGATATTTCTTAAGCCCTTTCACTTAACTTATTTGACCGCCAGATAATCAAATTCACCTACAGGGTTTGGCCCGATCAAAACTTATAAGCTTCCTTAAAGGGGTATCGTTAATCTCGAACTTTCGGAACGTGAATTCCGTCAATAATTAATATTTGGGATATAAATAATATCGGTATCCAACTTACTGGGAATATAAACCCATAAAAGATCGCACCCTCTAATGAATCAAAATAACAAATATTAAATATATGCAAATCAATAATTATTTCAGGACTAAGAGGATAATCACTATTCATAATAACCTTAGAGCGTGAATTAATTTATATAGTTAGTATAAAATTAATTACCCCAAATGTCCCGTTCAATACAGACAAAGTGTACTTGTACAGAGAGTCGAAAGGATAGACGACGCTATTATCTGTTCCCCGTAACCAAGACAGGCCTACTAAAACTCTGTACTACAGTCGTAGTGATAGTATGTCCATTTCAATTTAAACTGTGAATATAAAACTTATATTCTACAACAACTTAAAATCTGATCTTCTGTATACAAGTCGTACTCTACACACCATATTAAATACTATGCAGAATATCGAACATCCATGCATAACATTAAAGAAATGATACACATATATTACTCATAAACATTCTCATAAAATTAAAAATTAATAAAATTAAATACTAAAATATGATTTTCAGTATACCAACCTTAACAATATAAAGGCACCAGTTCCTCATTCAACACACTGTTTCGACTCATTATAGTGTGGGCTATAAATTTTCGACAACTCGTACTAGTAGAACTAGAACAGCTTTAGTCTTAGAACATAAGTTATGAAACTGGTTCAGCCTACTCGCATATATATATAGGGTTACAACAGGGACCTGGGGAATAATTATGAATAAGACTTCCAGTGGAATACAGATACGTATTAACGGTCTCTGCTATTAAGCAAACCACATAGAAGTATATGCAATTATGAAAAACAAGTAGCGGTTTCTACAATTTTCATAAAATACTAAATTACAGTTCACACCATTAAAGAACTATAATTGCACTCTGACCCATAATCTCAAAATCATATAGCAATGAGCTCTTGTTATTAAATACTTACTATTTCTCTCCACGTTAAGATTCTCGATACCCACCAATTAAATTTAATTACTAAAAATTTAATTTAATCAGCATTTTGATATTCTTGAAACCCTTCTTCTTAACTTATTTGACGATTGAATAATTAAATCCACCTGCAGGATTTGGCCCGGTCAAAACTTATAAGCTTCCTTAAAGGGGTATCGTCAATCTCGATCTTTCAGTACGTTATTCCGTCAATAATTATTATTCGTCATATAAATAATATCACTATCTAACTCACCAGGAATATATTGACCCATATAAAATCGCACCCTCTAATGAATCAAAACAACGAATATTAAATATATGCAAATCAATAATTATTTCAAGATTAAGAGGATAAGTACTATTCATAATAACTTTAGGGTGTGAATTAATTTATATAGTCAGTATAAAATTAATTACCCTAAATGTTCCGTCCAATACACACAAAGTGTACTACCACAGAGAGTCGGAACAATAGACGACGCTATTATCTGTTCCCGTAACCAAGGCAGGCCTACTAAAACTCTTTGCCACAGTCGTACCAATGGTATGTTTATTTTCATCTAAACTGTGAACATAAAACTTATATTATGTAAGAACCTAAAATTTAATTTTCTGTGTGTAAGTCGTACTATACACACCAGATTAAATACTATACAGAATATTGGACATCCATACGTAACAAAAAAATGATATATATACATTGCTCATAAAAATTCTCATAAAATAAAATTTTAATTTTATAAAAATAAAATAAAATACTAAAAACATAATTTTCAGTATACTAACCATAACAATCTTCAATTTATATTCAAAATCATGCTGTCATACATCTGACTCTCATGCCCTCTACATGACAATCAAAAATCTTAACTGGTAAGCTCTTTGTCAAGGATCTGTAAGGTTGTCTCTTGATGTATGTGAAACCCTGTACCATTTAATTTTGATATATATGCATGTTAGGTGTTTTGACGCCTTTTTAGCATTTTTGCTTTAATATGCTTTTATGCGTTTCGATGCCTGTTTTGGTTAAATTAAGCATACGGGGTTGCTTCCCAGGGTTATAGGACGTTTCTATGCGAATTTCGAAAATTTTAAAAAAACATTTATTTTGGAGGCCTATAAATATCTAGCCTTAGATATTTTGGTAGAGATATTTTCTTTTGGGAAGCTTAGTGGTTAAGTTTCTTTCTCCAAACAAAAATCTCAGCCTTCTCTCTAGATTTTCTTGGGGCCCGGGCTTTGTTTTTGGTGATCGGGTAGCGAATCCTTGCTATTGGCTTCGTGGTCTATGCATTCATCTAGATGGAATTTGATTTCGGCGAAACTCAGATTTACACGTAGATCGAGACATTAGATTTTTGACCCAACGAGGTAAGATTCCAGATTCTACTGCTGTATAAGAGAGTTATATGTAATCTTATACATTTCTACCGTGTTAAACGCATAAAAAAGTGATTTATATTTGATAGATCTGGTTTTTGGTTTTAAAATCGTTTTCAGCGTTTCGATTGGAGAAAAAGGGGTTTGAGGCATTCCTTTCGATGTATCTTTGTTGTTTTGGATTTGTGTTGTCCATGGGTTAAAAAAGAAGTGTTTGGCTGGTTTAATTTGGAGTTGAGAAGTTATTTTCGTAGCTTGGGCTTGATTTTCACCATCGCCTGTAGCTTATTCTGAAATTTGAAATTTTTTCAGTTTTATGTCGACACATTTTTTTATTATGGTCGATACAATTTCCTTCTGGGGTGCTGAGTACGATCCAGTAGCTTACGTTGAACTCGCTGTTCTTTTGTGTCGACACATTTTTTGTTAGTGTCGACACAATTTTTTTATGTTGGTGTTGAGTATTCTGTTGTGGTTTGTGTCGACATATTTTCTATTTGTGTCGACACCTCCATTATTTGTGTTGAAACATTTTCTGTTTGTGTCGACACCTCCGTTGTTCGGGTCGACACATTTTCTATTGGTGTTGACCATTTTCTTCCTTTGTGTGAGAAGATGGGTTTTGAGTTCGGTGTGAGTTCTATGAGCCCATGGGGTCCTAGAATGTGAAAGATATATTTTATATTTAAACCATGTTTGTTTGGATAAAAAGCACGTTTTTACGCTTTTTTCTTGGTTTATTACATAATTCGGATGTGTTGTTATTCGTGGTTTTCAAAAAGGTGGTTTCGAAAATGGAGGTTTTATAAAAACGTGTTTTTGAAGGTTTGGAGCTAACCCTTGGGGTTGAGTCTCAATTTCTAAAACGCTTTGATGAAAATATGTTTTTACATATTTTGTTGATCTCCATGTTAATGAATGGATCTATATACATGTATAATGTATATATACGAAAAGATTTGTAGTTGATGTTACAGTTCAAATTTTTAGAAGATTATCTAGATGTACCGGGATGACAGTTATTTGGCATGAGTTGCCCTCGGTGAAAGTCCAGAAACATGCAGAGTGTAGGTACCTTTGTTTTCCTTCAGGGTAGTTCCCGTAAAGAAGGTCAGTTTGGGTGCTCTTTTCCCTCGGGTTGTCAGGCCAGTAAAGTTAGCTTTTACGTCGTGGTGCTCCGTATAGAACCTGCCATTACCTAGCTGGTCTTAAATGATTCAGGACTAGGTAATGAGTAGGAGTCTATAGTTATTACCTCTATCCCCTTGTGATGGAGTCGGTAGATAGGATCATATTCTTATTCTTTTCCACGATGGTACATTCCGTGAGGGAACAACCTTTTTTATTACTATTTTTTCTTAACTATGGTTGGTTATTTGCAATATTTGCATCGCATAGTTTGAAAGATGAAAACAAGATTTTATGTTAATGAAACCGTTTTGGGAGACTTGTGTGGTCTGATGGAAAAACTTTGGGTTTGTGAAAAATATTTTTGGGTTGTGGTTGAGTTTAGCTCCCACTCATATGATTGCATATTTTTCTGCTTTATAGCTTATTATCTGTTTCTATTGGGCTTCGACTCATAGGTTAAAATTTTCTGTAAAAACATTTGCTGGTGATGATGTGGATGAGGAGTAGATTTGGTGATGCTCGCGGTAGCGGAAGATTTTTATAGTTTTTCTTTTTGATATGCTTGTTCCTGAAGGCAGGTTTTGTATGTCATAAGGCGATATATTGTACGCATGTTGAACTGTTGTCCTTTATATATGAGAGATACACTTTGTTGGGTATTCTATTGGTTTCAACAAGCAAATTTTATTGTATAAAAACCTATATTTTCATATAAAATGGATGTTTAGTGGATTTTCACGTGACCCCCGGTGTTGGAGCGTGAAAACTTGGTATCAGAGCTCTGGGTTCGAATACTTAAGAGCCATGGGAAAAAGGTTTTATCACATGGTGAGTTTGATTGTGTATGCTTGCTTACATGTGTTTAAACGTTGGTTTATAACATGTTAATAGATTTCTGAGCATGATAGTTGTGTATATATGGATATGGAGGTTAAATCTCGGGATTGATGAGTCTTGCCTCAGGGCGTTTGGAATACAAGTTTGAAAGCCAAGTTAAAAACTCATTTGGCCAATGAGTTTTCTAGTAGAAAATCTGAATAGGTTATCCAAATTGACGAGTCTCTCTTGTTAGTTCTCCTCAGTATGTGAGACGTGTTTACATGATCTTAAGTAGCTATGTGATAGCTTGATTATGTGTCTATGTTATGTAGTAGCATGTTGTAGGAAAGCTTATCATGTTATATTGCTTTCTATGGAATTATGTCCACACGGGGAGTGCGGGGACGGGGTCGTGGCCGAGGTCGTGGCTGAGGACGTGCCTATGCTTAGGTTCTGGAGGAAGGGAGCATTCCTGCCCCACAGGAACAAGTGGGTGGTGCTGATGTTAGTGGCGCTGCTGTCGTCCAGGAGATGTTGGCCACTATAAGAGCTATGGCAGAAGCAACTAGGGCTAGTGTGCGGGTTCCGGAGCCAAGGGCTTCTGTAGCCATGAGGGAGTTTCGATGGTTGGATCCTCTGACCTTCTCTGGGGAGCTGAACCCCAAGGTGGCTACTGAGTGGTTGGAAGTGACCACGACGATCTTTGATACTTTCGATATCGAGGAGGATGCTCTGTGCATAAAGTTGGCAGCATTCCAACTACGGGAAGATGCTAGAGAGTGGTGAAAGTTTGCCAAGAATACTGTAGATGACACGTGGGCTGTATTCACGAGTCTTCTTGGAGAAGTACTTCCCGAGGTCTTCGAGGGATACTTACAAAGAGGAGTTCCTCTCCCTAGTTCAGGGGAACCTGTCAGTGGTCCAGTATGAGGCCAAGTTTGCGAATCTGTCGTGGTTCGCACCTAAGATGGTGTCTACAGAGGAGTTGCGCACTCAGAGGTTTGAGAGGGGACTCCGACCTGCTATCAAGGATAGGGTTGCAGCTCTGGATGTGGAGGTGTACATCAAGCTGGTGGAAGTTGCTATCCAGGTTGAGAACTCATTGGCAGATAGTCGCTGGATTAGAGAGAGCGGGAGCCAGCAGGGCAGTGGAGATACATAGTTCCAGGGGCACAGGAAAAAGCGCCAGAGGTCGTCTGGACCTAGTTCTCATTTTTTCAGATCATCTTAGCCGCGGTCGTCTGCAGCTACACCTTTAGTGGCCTCGATAGGAAGGCCAGAGCAGAGAGGAATGATCAGTTATCGATGTGGACAGCCGGGACATCGTGCGATTGAGTGCCAGCAGAAGGACCAGGCTTAGAGTTCAGCACCTGTCCAATCACAGGTGAGGGACCCACCTATCCATTTTGGGTGTGGTCAGTCTGAGCATATTCGAGCATATTCGCAGATCCTGTCCCACCTATTCGATATGTTCAGTCCGAGCATATTCGCAGATCCTGTCCCAGAGAATGGAATGCCCACGGTGCGACAGGAGCACCAGCTACTTCATTAGTACAGAGGCGACAGGGTCCGCAGTAGCCTAGGGCTCATACGTCAAGATTTACAGAATGAGGTGCTTTAGCTCAGTCAGTGAGGCAGCCAACGACTCAGGGTTATGCTGGGCAGACCAGACTTCCACAGGCCAGTGCTTACGTTCTTACTGATCGCAGTGATTCCAAAGCAATAGTTGTATCTGATACTACTGTTACACAAGCCATGATCAGAGGTACCTTCCTAGTTTATAGATCATGGGCCAGTGTCCTTATCGACATTAGAGCATCACATTCGTTTATATCATCTACTTTTGCATCTGCATTGGGGCTAGACGTGGACTGGTTGGGTGGTACTATGAGCGTGGAGACCCCAGTCAGTGGGAATGTGATGTTGAGTCTTGTTTGTAGATCTTGAGTGTTAAAAGTCGCCGGTCATTGTTTAGAGTTTGAATTTGTTATTCTAGACATGACCACATTTGATGTCATCCTAGGAATGGACTGGCTGACTACCTACCATGCCTTTATAGATTGTGAGTGACGGAGAGTGTCTATCTGTACACCAAAGGGTGATTGCTTTTACTTTATGGGTGATCGGGATGAGGGCTTGGTGTCTATGCCTGGTGTTGCTCGGGCTAGTGGGAACTTGGGTTTTCTCTTTTCTGCTCTCAGATTGAATGAACCAGTTGGGATTTGAGAAGTGTTACCCCATGTGGTGTGCGACTATCTGGATGTCTTTCTTAACGATTTGTTTGAGCAACCGCTGAGTCGAGATGTGGAGTTCTCTATTGATAGTGTTCCAGGAACTGCTCCTATCTCTATGCCATCGGACCGTTTTGCGCCGGCTGAGTTGAGAGAACTCGAGGTGTAGTTGCAAGAGTTGCTTGATAAAGGGTTTGTACGGCCAAGTACGTTGCCATGGGGAGCTTCAACGCTCATTGCAAAGAAGAAGGATGGTTCGTTGCGGTTGTGCATAGATTACAAGAAGCTGAATCAGGTGATGGTGAAGAATAAGTATCTTATGCCTAGGATTGATGACCTGTTTGATCAGCTGAGGGGATCACGTGGCTTTTCGAAGATTGACTTGAGGTCAGGGTATCACCAGCTGAGGATTAGAGATGAGGACATAGCGAAGACCGCCTTTCGGACTCGCTATAGTTAGTACGAGTTTCTGGTTATGCCATTCGGTCTGACGAACTCTCTAGCTACATTTATGGGTTTGATGAATCGTATCTTCCACCCTTATTTTGACAGTTTTGTAGTTGTGTTCGTGGATGACATTCTTGTTTATTCACCCACGAAGAAGATGCACGAGGAGCATCTGCATGTTGTCCTACAGCTTATAAGGGAACATCGCTTGTATGCAAAGTTTGAGAAGTGTGAGTTCTTGATGACAGAGGTGAGATTCCTTGGACACGTGGTGTCAAAGGATGGGGTATCAGTGGACTCGACAAAGACTGATGCAGTGACGGTTTGGCAGCGACTGAAGAATGTTTTTGAGATCCGTAGTTTTCTAGGTCTAGCAAGTTATTATCGACGGTTCGTGAAAGACTTCTCTAGGCTTGTAGCACCGATGACGCGTTTGATATGGAAAGGAGTCACGTTTGTGTGGACCGAGTCCTGTGATTCATCTTTCCAGGAGCTGAAGAGGAGATTAACTAGTGCACTAGTGCTGATTATTCCTGAGTGGGGTTTGGGTTACACAGTGTACTGCAACGCTTCATATGAGGGTTTGGGTTACGTTCTGAGGCAAGAAGGCAAGGTTATAGCTTATGGAGCCCGACAGTTGAAGACACATGAGAGGAACTACCCGACACATGATCCAGAGTTGGCAACTGTGGTCTTTACCTTGAAGACATGGTGTCACTATCTCTATAGTGAGCGTTTCGATATCTTCTCTGATCACAAGAGCCTAAAGTACTTGTTTTCACAGAAGGACTTGAATCTTCACCAACGACGATGGATGGAGTTGTTGGAAGAATACGACTTCGATTTGCAGTACCATCCGGGTAAGGCAAGCGTCGTAGCTGATGCACTCAATAGGAGATCTCACGGCGCATTAGCTTCTGTGGCTAGGCGAGAGTGGGACATGCTTGGGGATGATGGAGAGTTTGATTTGTGTCTCGGGGAGACAGAGGGAGGTGCGACCTTATATTCAGTTGCTTCACAACCGGCATTAGTTGCACGTGTGTTGGAGGCCCAGAGGACCGATCAGGAGGCTCAGATGATACGGGACCGCATTGCTAGTGGGACAAACACAGCATGATGGGTGGTGAGTTCAGATCAGAGTTTGAGGTTGTTAGGGAGATTGTTTATGCCAGAGTCGTGCCGTGCTGAGGTGCTACATGAGTTTCATCACTCACGTCTTGCAGTGCATCTAGGAGGCATGAAGATGTATCATGATCTACGCCGTCAGTTTTGGTAGACGGGAATGAAGAGGGATGTGATCCGATTCGTTTCTCATTGTTTTACTTGTCAGCAAGTGAAGGTGGAACACTAGAGCCCAGTAGGATTGTTGCAGCCATTACCTGTATCTGAGTGGAAGTGGGAGAATGTCACTATAGCTTTTGTATAGGGACTTCCACGCTCGCCGAAGGGACATGATGCGGTTTGGGTTGTGGTCGATAGGCTGACGAAGTCAGCACATTTTCTTTCCATTCGAGTGAGAGACTCAGTGGAAAAATTGGGTAGGTTGTATGTTCAGGAGATTGTCCGATTACACGGAGTGCCTGTGACTAATATTTCTGATCGAGACCCGCGCTTTACATCGCACTTTTGGCAGAGTCTTCAGGTGGCCTTGGGGAAGAGCTTGACTTTTAGTACAGCTTTTCATCCTCAGACCGATGGTCAGTCTAAGAGGACCTTTCAAATTTTGGAGGACTTGCTGAGAGCATATGCGCTTGATTTTTTGGGTTCTTAGAATGATCATCTATCATTTGTAGAGTTTGTATACAACAACAGCTATCAGTCCAGTATTGGGATGGCACCGTATGAGGCTTTGTATGGTAAACCGTGTAGATCACCGGTGTGTTGGACAGAGGTGGGAGAGACCGCTACTTTGGGACCCGATCTAGTGCGGGAAACGACTGAGGTGATTATAGTGATTCGTCAGTGATTGGTGACAGCTCAGAGCCGCCAGAAGAGTTATGCTGATCGGAGGAGAAGACCGTTAGAGTTTGCTATGGGGGATCATGTGTTTTTGAAGGTCTCGCCTCGCAGAGGGTTGATGAGATATGGTCGTAGCGGGAAGCTATCACCACGTTTTATCAGACCATTTGAGATCTTGGAAAGGATTAGGGTGGTAGCATACCATCTGACTTTGCTGCCTCAATTAAGATATGTGCACAACGTCTTTCACGTTTCTATGCTTCGGATGTATGAGCCGGATCCGTCTCATGTGTTAGATTGGACTGAGTTGCGAGTTGATAAGGATGTGACGTATGAGGAGCATCCCGTGAAGATTCTGAATACGAAGGAACAGGTATTGCGGGAGAGAACAATTGCTTATGCCAAAGTTCAGTGGCTTTATCATGGGGTTAAGGAAGCGACTTAGGAGCTTGAGTCTAGGGTTCGTGCGAAATACCCGGAGTTGTTCACCTCGTGACCTTATAGTGAATTTCAGGGGCAAAATTTCTTAAGGGGTGGAGAGTTAAGAGACCCTGTACCATTTGATTTTCATATATATGCATGTTAGGTGTTTTAACGCATTTTTAGCATTTTTGCTTTAATATGTTTTTATGTGTTTCGATGCCTATTTTGGTTAAATTGAGCAAGCAGGGGTGCTTCCTGGGGTTGTAGTGAGTTTCTGTGCAAATTTTAAAAATATTTTTAAAAAAAAAAGATATTTTAGAGGCCTACAAATATCTAGCCTTAGATATTTTGGTAGAGATATTTTCTCTTGGAAAGCTTAGTGGTTAAGTTTTTTTTTCCAAACAAAAATCTCTATCTTCTCTCTAGATTTTCTTGGGGTTCAGGCTTTGTTTTTGGCGATCGGGTAGCGAATCTTTGCTATTGGCTTCGTGGTCTACGCATCCATCCAGACAGAATTTGATTTTGGCAAAGCTCAGATTTGCACATAGATCGAGACGTCGGATTTTTGACCCAACGAGGTAGGATTCTAGATTCTACTGCTGTATAAGGGAGTTATATGTAATCTTATGCATTTCTATCGTGTTAAACGCATGAAAAAGTGATTTATATTTGATATATCTGGTTTTTGGTTTTAAAATCTTTTTTCGGCGCTTCGGTTGGAGAAAAAGGGGTTTAAGGCTTTTCTTTCAGTGTATCTTTGTTGTTTTGGGTTTGTGTATGTCCATGGGTTAAAAAAAAGGTGTTTGGCTGGTTTAATTTGGAGTTGAGAAGTTGTTTTTGTAGCTTGGGTTTGATTTTCAACATCGCCTTTAGCTTATTCTGAAATTTGGAAATTTTTGGGTTTTGTGTCGACACATTTTTGTATTAGGGTCGACACAATTTCCTTCTGGGGTGCAGAGTACGCTCTAGTAGCTTACATTGAACTCTCTGTTCTTTTGTGTCGACACATTTTCTGTTTAGGTCGACACCTTTTGTTATTAGTGTAGACACATTTTATGTTTGTGTCGACACAATTTCCTTCTGTTGGTGTTGAGTATTCTGTTGTGGTTTGTGTCGGCACATTTTCTATTTGTGTCGACGCCTCCGTTATTTGTGTTGACATACTTTCTGTTTGTTTCGACACTTCCGCTGTTTGTGTCGATACATTTTCTATTGGTGTTGACCATTTTCTTCCTTTGTGTGAGAAGATGGGTTTTGAGTTTAGGGTGAGTTCTATGAGCCCGTGGGGTCCTAAAATGTGAAAGATATATTTTATATTTAAATCTTGTTTGTTTGGATAAAAAGCATATTTTTACGCATTTTTTCTTGGTTTATTACATAAATCTGATGTGTTGTTATCTGTGGTTTTCAAAAAGGTGGTTTTGAAAATGGAGGTTTTATAAAACGTGTTTTTGGAGGTTTGGAGCTAACCCTTGGGATTGAGTCTCAATTTCTAAAATATTTTGATGAAAATATGTTTTTACATATTTTGTTGATCTCCATGTTAATGGATGGATCTATATACATATATAATGTATATTTACGAAAAGGTTTTCTAGTTGATACTACAGTTCGATTTTTTAGAAGATTATCTAGATGTATCGGGATGACGAGTATTTGGCACAAGTTGCCATCGGTAAAAGTCCGAAAATGTGCGCAGCGTAGGTACCTTTGTTATCCTTCAGGATAGTTCCCGTAAAGAAGGTCGGTTTGGGTGCACTTTCCCCTCGGGTTGTCGGGCCAGTAAAGTTAGCTTTTACGTCGTGGTGCTCCGTATAGAACCTGCCATTACCTAGCAGGTCTTAAATGATTCAGGACTAGGTAATAGGCATGAGTCTATAGTTGTTACCTCTATCCCCTTGTGATGGAGTCGATACATAGGATCATATTTTTTTTCTTTTCCACGATGGTACATTCCGTGAGGGAACAACGTTTTCGATTACTATTTTTCCTTAACTGTGGTTGGTTATTTGCAATATTTGCATCGCATGGTTTGAAGGATGAAAATAGGGTTTTATGTTAATGAAACTGTTTTGGGAGACTTGTGCGGTCTGATGGGAAAATTTGGAATTTGTAAAAACCCTTTTTGGGTTGTGGTTGAGTTTAGCTCCCACTCATATGATTGCATATTTTTCTGCTTTATAGCTTATTATCTATTTCTATTGGGCTTCGGCTCATGGGTGGAAATTTTTTGTAAAAATATTTGCAGGTGATGATGCGGATGAGGAGTAGCTTTGGTGAACCCCGCGGTAGCGGAAGACTTTTATAGTTTTTCTTTTTGGTATGCATGTTCCTAAAGACAGGTTTTTTACGCCATAAGGCGATATATTGTACGCATGTTGAACTGTTGTCCTTTATATATGAGAGATACACTTTGTTGGGTATTCCATTTGTTTCAACAGGCGGATTTTAATGTATGAAAACCTATATGTTCATATAAAATGAATGTTTGGTGGATTTTCACGTGACCCCGGGTGTTGGGGCATGACAATGTAAGCTATTTGTTTGACTGAAAATCTGAGTCTATGTACCTCAAATGTACTAGACTATCTGCTTGGTAAACCAACATATAATCCTTAGTCCTTTTCAAGTACTTGATTATATTCTTTACTACAGTTTAATGCTCCTGCCCTAGATTAGACTGATATCTGCTATCCATGCCAACGACAAAACAGATGTCGGGTCTAGTGCGAAGCATAGCATACATGAGGCTTCCTCTACTGAAGCATAAGGAACCACTTTCATCTTCTCTATCTCGTCAAGTGTCTTAAGACACTGATCCTTGAATAGAGTGATTCCATACCTTAAAGGTAGAAACTTTTTCTTAAAATCCAGCATGCTAAAATGATCAAGGATATCATCAATATACTTTGCTTGTGATAAGCCCAATATCCTTTGTTTTTGATCTTACACAAGCTTGATCCCAATGATGTGGTGGCTACTCTTAAGTCCTTTATGTTGATCTGCCCAGATAACTATAATTTAACCGTAGATAATGTCCCCATATCATTTTTGATTAGCAAGATATCATCTACATAAAGTACTAAGAAGATCATTACGCTTCCGTTACGCTTCTTGTACACACATGACACATTTAGACTTTGATCAAAATTATAAGACTTAATGGCTTGATCAAATCGAGTGTTCTAAGACCTCAATGCCTACTTAAATTCATAAATGGATCTGTTAAGATTACACAACATATGTTCTTGGCCTTTTGCAATGAATCTGTCTAGTTATATCAAATAAATACACTTGTCAAGGCTTCCGTTAAGAAAAGCTGTCTTGACGTCCTTTTTCCAGATTTCATAATCGAAATGAGTGACATTGGATAAGAGAATTTGGATAAACTTAAACATGGCTACCGGCGAAATGGTTTCCTCATAATCGATCTTTTCTTTCTCGGTGAACCTTTTAGCAGCAAGCCTAGTTTTGAAGGTTTTAATCTTCCTATCTGCTCTTCTCTTCCTCTTGTAGATCCACTTGCATCCAATTGGTTTTATCCCTTTGGGTGGTTCTACAAGATCCCAGACCTGATTGGAATACATAGATTTCATCTCTGAGTTCATAGCCCTTTGCCAAAGATCTGCATATCTGTCTTGAAATGCTTCATTGTACCTACAGGGCTCGGTATCTAGTTCTATCGGGATCTTGTCAAAAGACTCTTCCTATACCATATACCGATTAGGTTGATGAACAACCCTCCTACTACGACGAGGCACAATCTGTGTTTGTGTACTAGTAGTAACACGCTGTGCAGAATCAGAACCCTGTGCATCAACACCATGTTCTTGATTTGCACCTATCCCAATAATTCTCCTACTACAACAAGGTAATGAGATATCAGTGACTTGTTCTTCTATTCTATTGGTATTTTCACTCAGTTCTTTCATAACAATATTGCTTTTGGGCCTGTGATCTATAATATAATCATCTTCTAAGAATCGAGTATTGGTGCTAACAATGACCATGTGATCCTTAGGATTATAAAAAAAAATCACCCTTCCTTCCCTTGGGATACCCTATAAAGAAACATACTTCTGTCTTCGGTTCCAACTTACCTGCATTCCCTTTCAGTACATGTGTTGGACACCCCCAAATCTAAATGTGTTTCAGACTAGGCTTACACCCGGTTCATAATTTTTTGGGAGTAGAATGTACTGACTTAGAAGGTATCAAGTTTAGAATGTAAGCCGCTATCTCTAAAGCGAGTCCCCAAAACGAATCGAGTAAACCTGAATAACTCATTATAGACCTTACAATTTCTATAAGAGTCATATTCCTTCTTTCTGCTACACTATTCTACTGTGGAGTGCCATGTGCAGTTAACTGGGATGTAATCCCCTCTGATGGCAAGCAGTCCTTAAACTCTCCAAAGAGATATTCTCCACCACGATCAGATCGTAGTGATTTGATACTTTTACGCAAACGCTTCTCGGCCTCCGCCTTGAATTCTTTGAATTTCTCAAAGCATTCAGACTTACGGTTCATCAGGTAAATGTATCCATATCTTGAGTAGTCGTCAATGAAACTGGTGAAGTACTCAAAGCCACCTCTAGCCCGGACTGTCACATGACCACACACATCAGAATGATCCTGCTCCAACAGTTCTTTAGCTCTATAGTCTTTGTTCAAAAAGGGCCACTTAGTCATCTTACCCTCTAAACAAGATTCACGGACTAGAAGTGCCTCCATTTCTAATGAACTCAAAAGTCCATCTACTACCAGTTTGTTTATTCTTTTTAGATTAATATGATCCAAGCGTAAGTGCCAAAGAAACGTTTTGTTCATTAAAAAAGAAAATTTTCTCTTATATGGTAATATAGATGTATTATTTATTTCAGTCAGTTACAGTGTATGAGAGATTTGAGTAATAATATAAAGATCATCCACCAACGTACCAGAATAGATAACCCGTTTATTATCCTTAATAACCACAGAGTTA
>JAOTRH010464736.1:0-27900 GCA_034768845.1 Heliamphora exappendiculata
TTATAGATCAAGCCACTGGAACGGATATCTTGAGTAAGCTAATATTAAAAGTAAGGATGAAAGAAAGTTAATGCGAAATTTTTTAAGATGAGTATGACACCCAAGCTACTCGTATAGTGGAGCTACTAGGGTACAGTAGACCTACTCGAGTAGTAGAGCTACTCGGGTACAGTAGAGCTATTCGTACAGTAAACCTACTCGGATACAATAGATCTACTCGTACAATAGAGTTACATGATGTATCAAGTCGTTTGAGTACAGGACTTCATTTTGGCGATAATAATTATTTTTTCTTCTTAACTACATGATTTAAACAATACATCCATTCAAGTCACTCATGACCCGAGCTGCTCACCCCTCTAGAGCTCGGGTACAATACTTCTACTCATAACTTGAGTCACTCATGACTCGAGCAACTCATCTATTAATAACTCGAGTCACCCATGACCCGAGCTGCTCGCCTCTTAAGTAGCTCGGATATTCTTCTATTTAACCGGTATCGACTACTCTAATTCAGGTACTCGGGTGATCACATATACTACTCATTCCACTGGTGACTTGAATATGAACTACAAAGAGGGTTAAGTATTTGAATCATACATTCCTTGACCTGAATAAATCAACAAAGCAGAAGTAAGTTGAAATGCCCAAAAGACTCACCCACTTGAGTTACTCGAGTAGGCGAATTTTACTCCACCAATAAATCGGATATACAACTCCAAGTTACTCAAGTTACAAGAAGACCAAGACTTAACCTACTCGAGTTACTTGGGATCTGAGCTGTTGGGACCCCCTGTAACTCGGCCAACTAATATTTTCGTTCATCGTGTAGAGGCAGAAGGCATTCCATAGCTCAGACTATGAAGCGTAGCCCTGATTACGAATGAAGATATTCTATAGCACAGATTATGAAGCGTTGCTCTGACTACGACAGTAGCCCTGACTACTTGCAATGGCACAGACCATGAAGACAGCACAGACTGTATTATTATCACGACACGGGTCATGAAGACAGCACAGACTATAATGTAACTCTGACTACTTAATTATGATGATATAGCATCGACTATGTGGCTCAACACCGACTAAACAGTCAAGATATAGCACAGACTATATGATTATAGATTCCTCTGAGAATCGAAAGACTGTCCTATAGGCAATGAAGATAATGGCAGAACAATCCTACATGGGACGTTGGGAGACATATGATTTGGTGGCTAAGGAAAAGAATTTGTCAAGTTACGAGACAAACCCACTCGAGTGACCGCGAGTCACTCGACCCGAGTGGGTCGGATACTTGACCTGAGTAGGTCGGGTACCCATGTGACACTCGTCGGCCGACCTAGCTGAATTGGAATAGAACACTACTTGGTCGATTATCAGGATAGAATCTCTTGATTTTTTGAAAATTATATTTCATGATCCGATTAGATCTCTTGAAATAGCCATATCTGAATTTCAACATAGCTCTTCTGAGTGCTATAAATAGGAGGAATGGTCATACTTTCAGATCAATCAAATTTTGATAACGGGATACGTTCATACTACCGCTATTTCAAACTCAGCTAGCCCTTCTCCTTCACCCAACCTCGTCTCTCTCCGTTCTGTGTTTTTGACTACTTTGCAAATTTTACTTCTCCATTACTTTTTATTATTTTTCTATTTCAAAATAACCCTACATTATTTTATTTCTCTCATTTGATTTGTGTTTTTATAGAACTTTATTATATCCCATAAGTATGTAACCGAAGAACAAATAGAGAAGCAAGATTATTTGCTTTTTCAACCTCATTTTTTTAATGATATGCTTTGATTATAATAATTAAATATATTTTATATATAAATAGATATAAAAAGTTTATGTCTTAACAATGTAAGAGGACTACTATACCATTTTTTAATTATTTTTTTAATTTTAGTTTCATTTGTATTTTTCTTATATCATAATTTATCATTTTTATTATTATTAAAGCCATTGCAATCTCTGCCTGTAATTGATGAATAGCAACTTCCGTAGTCCGAAATTTATCTGTTTGAAAATGGTCGTGCGCCGCCCATGTGACTGCACCAATTCCTTTCGATTACGTCAGTTAATTTCCATTCGGAAAACATCCAGAGCGGCCGAAAGCCGTATGAACTTTTGACCGAATATAAATATTTTGGATTCATAACGGGAATGATAATTTTATCTGTTTATACCGTTCTTGCTTTTTTTATTTTGTTTTGTGTGAGGTTTTTTTTTTTTAGTATTTTGTATTATTGTACCTTTTGTCAATGATGGTAACAATTAGTAAATACAAAAGGCAAATGCTAAACATAGCCCACTGGGCTGTGTTTAAGGAGGAACAGAGCGGTCTAATCAAAAAAAAAAAGAGACAGAGCTCTTTTTTTTTTAAAATAAAAAGAAAAAGAAAAAAAAGCCTAAAGCAGCATGCGCGACGCACACGGTGGGATGGGGGTCGGTGACTGTTAGCGGCGATGGTAGAGGGCGGTATATATATATATATATATATATAGAGAGAGAGAGAGAGAGAGAGAGGGGGGATACCGAGAGAGAGAGTGGGAGACGCAAAGAGGGACTCGACGACGGCATGGTGGGGCCGGAAGCAATAACAGAAATGAACGGAGCAAGCGGTGACGGCCACCGGAGGTGGCGATGGCGAGGGTGTGCGTCATACGGCGCTGTTTTAGGCTTTTTTTTCTTTTTTTTTTAAAGGAGCTTAAATAGCAGGACTGAATATAAAAAAAAGGGTGGTGGTGGTTGTCGGCTCTGCGAGAAAGAGGTTGTGTCGGCACTGCTGTAGCGATGACGACGGTAGGTCATGCCAGTGCTATTGCAATGGCAGGCGACAATGGCCACGACGACAATAGGCGATGCTAATGGAGTGGCTGGCCTTGGCAGTTTCTTCCACTAGAATTTCTTGATGTATTCAATTTCATCGATGATTAGAACTTTGCTTTTCTCAGCCATTATTATATTTTTTGAGAAAAATGAAAGGATAGAATCTTCCGCAAGGAGAGAGAGAGAGAGAGAGAGAGAGAGGTTGAAAAGGGGTTTGAAAAGCGGCGGCTAAGCTAAAATTTTTTTTTGAGTTTAGTCTTTTAGTGGAAAGAAGAAGAGGGTGTTTAGTTTGAAAAGTGATGGCTAAGCCAAAAGAAATGTTTAGAGTTTACTCTTTTAATGGAAAGAAGAAGAGAGTTTTTAGGAAAAGAAGAAATTTTTGTCAATTCAATTTATAATATGATGGCGTAAATAAAATATTTTGAAAATCCCAATGTTCAATTAACGGTATGAGTTATTCGTAGTACGAATTTGAATCTTAAGAAGTGGAATATATTATCTAATTATTCAGATGTTTGATTGTATTTCATCAATAATACTTCGGTGGAGGTGTTGGTAATTTACCCTTATATATTTTTTAAATTTTTTATAAGTTTTAAATAAAAACATGTTTAATAATTATTTTTATTTTAAAAAAAATCTAAATAGTTTTTAAATTTTACTAAATTTAATTATTTTGTAAATATAAATAAAAAAATATATTTTCACTTATTTTGTAAATAATTTTTTTTTCTTCTTCCACCACTTCTAACCACAGCTTTTGGGCACCCCTCTGACCACCTCTCTTGCCACCTCCTTCAATCACCACATTCGGCCATCTCTTTCGACCGACCACTACTTTCGACCAATACCGATCCAACCACCACTTATGGTTTATTTTTGTCCATTACCTCCGATCACCACCTCTGATTACCATCGATACATCTTACTATTATTATTGGCTAATACCTTCGATCACTATTTTCAACCACCACTTTCGACTGCCACATCCGAGCACTACATTTGTCCCCAATCTCAATCATTAATTTTCAAGTATCTACATGCCAAATATGTTTTTTTTATTTTTTTTATAAAAATGAACAAAAACATGTTTATTAAGAATTTAATTTATAATAAATAAATTAAAGTCTTTTATTTGTATGGAAATTCATGTAGTATGTTGTATGTAAAACTCATAGTTTATTTAGAAGTCTTGTGGTTGGATTAGGATAAGATTATGGAGTTTTAATCGGTTAAGAAATTCTAGATTTTGGAGGATCCTTATTTGGTGAGTCCTAATTGGATTAGAGTTCTTGTATCAGAATTGTATTCAAATCAGAAGACTAACGTATAAGTGACAAAGATGAAGAAACAAACCAATAAAGCAGGAACGTGCAAGTAGTATGCAATCTAGTACATGACCGCTCGAGCGATCCCAAGTGTGTTCAAGCGGATCCCAGACAATTTTAATTTGATTAAAATCCTAATTGTCCAGTTTTGAAGCCTATAAATAAGACCATAGGCCAGTCACGAAAATTAACTTATACACTTCAATAATTAAAGATTCTAAAATAGATCAGAAGTTCCTTTAGAGTTTTAAAAATTTTGAGATTGCTCGTGTTCAACTTAGAAGACGTTCTAAGTTTACCGACGGAGGATTCTGCTGGTGTGAAAGTATCGAGAATTCAATACGTGTGAAGTTTTGAGAATTTATTGTTATGGTGATCAAGCGGGAAACGGTGCACATGGATTCGACAAGATAGCTTAAGGCATTTGGATTGAGAATTTGATTAAAGTCTGTAAGTAAGTGTCTTGTAACTGTTCAATTGGTTAGTGCTTGATTTACTTGGACTTAGTAGTCCCGTGATTTTTTGCCAAAGTTGAGTTTTTTACGTAAAAAATCTCGTGTGTTGAATTTGAATGTTTGATTTTTTACTTCTCGAATTCCACGACATAAATTGATTAAAAACGTAAAAAGAATAATTTTTTAGTTGGTTTGATTTAAAAATATATAATTAATTTTTCAATTGGTATCAGAGTAGGTTTATTTTTTTTAAAAATAATTATATTTTTTTTATTAAAAAAAGGATTATAATTTTTTTTGATTAATCTTTGTTTCAAAAATAAATTTTTTTTGAAAAAATGGTCCTAAGTAATCTTAATTATGCAAATTCCAAGAGAAGAAAACTCAATCATTAGACCACTCCTGTTAGATGGAAGGAACTACCCTTATTGAAAAACTCGAATGCGGGCATTTTTAAAATTCATCGATGAAATAGTTTAAATTTTAGTTGTTATTGACTATACCCGACCTACTGTTAAGTCTGGGGCTAATTTATTTTAAAATCAACTGAACAATGGGATAAATTTTTTGTTGTTGAAAATATAAGCTGGAATAGCAAGGTTATTTATGCCATATTTAGTGGTGTCATTCCGAAAGAATTTCGACGAATTTTTACGTGTGAAATTATTAAAGAAGCGTGAAATATCTTTGAAGTCACTCATGAAGGTACTATAACTGTAAAAATTTCAAAACTTCAAAGGCTCACTACCAGTTTTGAAACTTTAAAAATATAAGATAATGAGACATTTCATGATTTTTATGCCAAATTGAGTGACATAGTCAATTCTAGCTTTATTTTTGACAAAAAAATTTTAGAATCTCGCATTGTTAGAAAAATTTTGAGATCACTTCCCGAGAGATTCTAACCAAAAGTTACCGCTATTAAAGAAAGCAAAGATGTTGATACGTTGCTAGTAAAACAGTTGATTGAAAATCTTTAAACTTATGAAGTTAGTCTACGTCAACCTAAAAAATCTAAAAGTATGGCTTTAAAAATGATTCATATGACATTGCTGAGGTTGAGAAAGATGATGAGATTGATACTGAGATTATGAAATATTTTGTTAAAAAATTTAGAAAGGCGTGTAAAAATAAAAATTACAGTAATCTCAATCTGAAAAATAATGGGGAAAATAAACTCAAAACTAATTCTAAGAATGATAATAAAAAGATTAAAAATCAATCCCGGGGCATACAGTGTTTTAAATGTCAAAGTTATGGTCATGTGACGAATGCATGTCCAACTAAGAAAAAAAAATAATGCTCTTAAAGTCACATAGGATGACAGTTTCTTTGAAAATAATTTTGACAATGATGAAGCTGACAATGATGGTGGCAAATTTGTTACGTTTACTGCTTCATTAAATTCTGTTAATCATGCACATGCATGCACTAATCCTAAGTCTGCCTGTGAAAGTTCACAAAATGAGTCAATTGATAATAATGATAAGTTTTATTGTGAATAGGAAGATGATGAATTTCTTAAGCATGCATATGAGAAATTGTTTAATAAAATTTATAAATTAACTAAAATAAATTCGAAATTGACTACAAAGATAAAATTATTTAAAAAGGAAATAGAAAATTTGAAACATTAATTGTTTAAAAATTTATCTAAAGTTAGTCAATTAAATACTCATAAAGTCATTTTAACCAAAAAATTGAATATTGCTGAAAAAGAAAGAGATAACCTAACTGAATTATGCAAAATTTTTAAAAACATAATTGTTAATCTTGAGAAAAATTTGCATGAAAATATTGAGTCAAAGAAGTCTCTTGAATCTAAAGTTTTAGATTTGTAAAAAGATCTCGATACTTCTAATGCTACACTTAAGAAATTGAATGCAGGTTCTCTAACCTTCGAAGAAATTTTAAGTGTGCAAAAAAGGGTGTCAAATGGATTTGGACTTGGGTATGTTCACAAATCTTTTGCCCCAAATGATTCCGGTAAAATCAAATTTGTTAAAACTGTCAGCATACCTACAGGTATGGAAAGTGTTTTGAAAAAGTCTAAGCAAATCATGACTGAATTTTTGAAATTTTTTTTTTAAAAACCTTTACCACAATCATTTGATTTTTAAAAATTTGTTCATATATGCCATTATTGTGGTATTGTGGGTCATATCCGAGCTTTTTGCAAAAAGTTGAAAGCAGTGTCTTCATGTCACTATGAAAGAAAATTTAGAAAACTATATGATCAAATTAAATTGTTATATGAGAAAACTCTCGACCAAGTGAGCGCTCGAATAGACCCATTACACGCTCGAGTGGCCAACTTGCAGAGAGATAGAAAAACTCACTGGCAGCCGCATGCTCGAGCGGTTCTACTGTACGCTCGAGTAGTTAATTTGCAGAGAAGTACTTTTAGCCAGAAACCTAACACCCATATGATATCATTGCCTAAAATTTGATTTGTATTAGTTAGAAAGTTAAACTTAATTGAGAATGTAGTTCAGAGTGCCTTAAAAAATCGACTTGTTGACAAAATCTTTGGAAGCACTTCAACTGGAACATGTGACTCGAAATAATGTTGATCTCTCTCTTTAAAAAACCAAAAAGCAAAAAAAAAAAGGATTTTTTTTAGATATATGTAAATATTTTTTGTGGTAGTTTTTTTGATTTTCAAAATCTGAAAAACTCGATTAATTCAAAGTAGATCAGTTTTTATGAAATAAGTCAAAATGAAAAACTCACTTATAGATTTTTGTCGATAAGAAGTTAAAAAATTCATAGTTTTGAGTCTACTTGATTATTTTTTAAATAAAAGATATCTGAACTTGTGTTCAAATTTTTTGAAACTTTTTGAATATTTTTAAAAAAATACTTTTTGATTGACCATGGTGGTAGGATCCCTATGTTATGTTGATGTCTACAACCACCTCAATCTGTTTATCTATCCACTGGTTCATTCTCATTGAGAACTGTTTGTGCTATAAAATGCTTACAGAAATTGCTACCTCTATGAATCTTGCTTTTTTGTTTGTTAAAATGTAAAAGCAGCTATTTATGTTTTTTTTATATGCACATGAAAATAACTACCTATATGAACCTTACTTTTTTGTTTGTTTTAATATGAAAGTCGTCACTTATGCTGCTGTACGAACATGCTTAAGGGAATGGTTACTTGTGCAAATATTGTCTTTTTGTTCGTATTAGTGTGACAGTCACCAAATAAAAGCATAAATAAATTTTTTATATACAGTTCTTTATGAGGGGGAGCTTTCATCTTTGTTCAACAGTTATACAATGAAAATTTATCCGGTTTGACTTCAAAAGTGTGAAAATTCTTAAAAATATTCAAATATATTTTATGAAATATCGATCACACATAAAGATTGAATTCGAAATTTGAAGAAAAAATCGAGTAAACTCTTACCTAAGTTTTTTTTTCTCGTGACATTAAATTTTAAGTTCATTTTTGTTTTGAAAATTTAATAAACTTTGATCTTCATTGAATGATTTACATTTTTCTTAATTTGAATGTCAAAAGAATTTATTTTATTATAATATTGTAAAATTTTATAAAATAAAAAAAATTAAATAAAAAAAGACGAAAGCTTATAAACATTGTTTTTCAAGAAGACTAGTTTCATGGGATTACTTCTTTAAAATTTTTATTATGGATTTTAAGTGGCATTTCCAGGCCTTCTACAAAAAAGGGGGAGACATGTTTGGTTTTTGAAGGGACTTTGTTTTTTGAATTGATTTTGAACTAATTTTCTAATGATTTTTATTTATTTGATCTTGTTTGGAGATATGATCTTATGTTTGTTTGTTCAGGAGATGAAGAATAAATAAAAAGAAGTTTGCTTGACTCAGGATTGTATGAAGAGTTCTTCTGAAAAACTACAGCGTGAAGATTACGTATTTGTCATGGTTAGGAGTTTTTGTGTTTACTTAGAATTATCAAAAAAAAAGATTGTTAAGAATTTAATTTGTAATAAATAAATCAAAATATTTCATTTGTATAGCAATTCAAGTAGAATGTTGCATGTAAAACTCCTAATTTAATTAAAAGTCTTGTGGTTGGATTAAGATAATATTATTGAGTTTTAATTGGTTAAGGAATCCTAGATTTTACAGGATCCTTATTTGGTGAGTCCTAATTGGATTAGAGTTCCTGTATCAGAATTGTATTCAAGTCAAAAGATTAAAGTACAAGTGACAAAATTGAAGGTATAAGCTAATAAAGCAGGAACAAGCAAGTAATATGCAATTTAGGGATGGCAATTTTTCCCTCCCCGCCCCGCCCCCGCTTTGTAGGATTTTTTCTGCCCCTGATAACAAACGGGGTGGGGACGGTATTTGCACTCTCTTCCTCGTTTTTCCCGCCCCTCCCCCGATTACATAAAATAAATAATTTTTAAATATTAATATATGCATAAAATATATATTTTATAAATATAATAAGTTTAAAATATTAAATTATTTTATCTTTAATTTTTTTTTATTTCTTATATTTTGTATATTTAGTTATATTAATTCATCAACTATTATTTTTTATTTATTATGTTATTTATAATTTTTATTAATATTACTCTTTTAAACCTAAAAAATTATACCCAAAATATCCCCGTCCCTGCCTCGTTCTCCGCTACTTTCTCAATATTTTTTTCCGTTCCCACCCCGATCAAATAGGGGACGAGGATGGAGAAACTAATCCCCCGCCCCACCCCACCCCATTGCCATCCCTAATGCAATCTGGCACATGATCATTGCTTGAGCGGTCCTAAGTGCGCTCGAGCGGACCCCAAGTAATTTTAATTCGATTGAAACTCTAATTGCCTGATTTAGAGGCCTATAAATTGTACCATAAGCCAACCACGAAAATTAATTTCTGCACTTCAATAATCACAAATTCTAAAGCAGATCAGAAGTTTCTTTCGAACTCTAAAAATTTTGATATCATTCGTGTTCAACTTAAAAGGCGTTCTAAGTTTACCGACAGAGGATTCAGTCGGTGTGAAAGTATTGAGAATTCAATACGTGTGAAGTTTTGAGAATTCGTTGCTGCGGTGATCAAGCGGAAAACGATGCACGTGGATTCGGCAAGATAGCTTAAGGCATTTGGATTGAGGATTCGATCAAAGTCTGTAAGTGGTTTATCTTGTAACTGTTCAATTGATTAGTGGTTGATTTACCTAGACTTGATAGTCCCGTGATTTTTTACCTATGTTGAGTTTTTCACGTAAAAAATCGCGTGTGTTGAGTTTAGATGTTTTATTATTTACTTATCAAATTTCACGACATAGATTGAATAAAAATATAAAAAAAATAATTTTTTAATTGATTTGATTAAAAGGTATATAAATAATTTTTTCAATGTTTTTTATTTCTTGTAAATGAAAATAAAAAATTATAAACGTTACTGCCTAAATATGTGGGTTCTAATACTTTTTTGGGGCTTTTTGAGTGAAGTTTTATATTTAAAAATTATAAAAAATTAGTTTTATTTTTTATTTTTCCAATTCATGTTCTATTAGCTTTTTATCTGCAAATACTTCTAATTTCATTAAAAAAAGTCAACATCAGTTATTTAGCTTTTACCTACATTTGGTTATTTCCCAAGTAAATAAAAATAAATTAAATAGTTATTTGTTCTTTATAAATAAAAATAACTGTAATTATTGATAAATTCCTCAATTTAAAATTGAAGAATTTAGTTTTAAAAATGAGCAATCTAAAATTGAGAAATTCTGTTAGCTTTAAAAATATGAAAATAGTTTTAAAATTCAGAAATTTATCAATTGAAAAAATGAAAATATAAGTTGAGAGATTTTTTTAATTTTGTAAATGATAAATTAGTTTTAAAATTGAGAAACATAAAGAAAAATAAATATATTTCTTATTTTTTTAAACTAGGAAATTTCTCGATTTCACAAAATAAGAAATTTACTAGTTTTTAGGTTTAAATATTTTTACATAATTTTATAATGGGATAATTACACTTACCTTCCATGAGATTTAAACTTATTATAGAGATCTTCTATGTGGTCTCTGAAATTACACTAATCTCTCATGAGATTTAATTTTTAACATCAATTGCACCTAACTATTAAAATTTTCGTTAAAATTTAATAAAAATCGCCCATCCTACCCCAAAACCACCATTCTCACCCCAAAATCACCCTTTAAACCACATTTTCTTCCCCCCACAAACCACCCATCTCACCCCAAATTTCAACGGAAATGTGATTTTGGAAAATGTGGTTTTGGGGGGAACGGTGGTTTTGGTGTGGGATGGGCAATTTTCGTTAATTTTCAACGAAAATTTTAACAGTTTGGTACAATTGATGTTAAAAATTAAAACTCATGGGAGGTTAGTGTAATTTCAAAGACCACATGGGAGGTCCCTGTAATAAACTTAAACCTCAGAAGATGTAAGTGTAATTATACATTTTATATTCTATATAGATCTAATTTGATAGGTCTCGATAAATAGGTTTTAAAAATATTAGTTTTATCAAAAATGAATCTATGTATTAAAAGTTATAGTATTTAAAAATTGACAAGCAAAAACTTTAGAAAATGAGACACTATCCATAAATAAGGACAAATCTTTTATAATTAATTTTTAGATTTAAAAATAGGATTTCATCTTTAAGAATATGAGTAATATGACCAATACTTGTACAAATCTTACAAATAAGACTAATAATTAATTAATCTTATTTTTTGTGTCTCCTTTTCCTCATGTCCCATGTTTGTCTTTTTACACGGTTTGAATATAAAATTTATTATGGTATTATGTAATTTTAAATAACTGATCATATGCAATACCACTTCTCTATGATATTACGGAGTCTCAAGACACACACCATTGGATATGGCCTCATCTTTCATTCAAACGTTAAAATTAATTTATTTTCTCTTATTCACGGGTGTAGGGGTTACAATTATACCCGTACCCGTCCCGCCCCCCGCTTTCCCGTCCCATTTTTTCCCACCTCACCCCCGATTAAATAAATTAAATATATAAATATGTATATAAATTTTATTTTTTGACAATATAATAGAACTAAAATACAAAAATATTATACTTATTTTTATTTTTTTACATGTATTTCTTATTTTTCTTTGTTTTTAATTATAGTCATTAATCAATATTATTATTTTAATATCTTATCATGTCATTATTGTTAGTATTAATTTATTTTAAAGTAAAAATATATATTTTTCGTTACGCCATCGCCCCCGCCTTTTTCTCAATTATTTTTTCCCGACCCTGCCCCGCTAATAAACGGGGTGGGGTTGGGGGAACGCACCCCCGCCCCAAACCTGCCCCGTTGCCATCCCTACTTGGGTATGTAATTTGGGCCCGGCCCGGTCTGACCGTGGACCGAGCTGGCCAAGCTCGGCCCAGGCCCAGTGGGCTCCCAACAAATCTTTGGGCTTGGGCTACGGCCTCAGGCCTCGGGCCTGGGCCTCTGGGCGGGTCTATGGGCGCGGGATTCCACTGAGCTTGAATTTTTTAGCGTTATTAGCCTGAGGGGTTTTGAGTTTTGGGTTAGGTTTAGAAAAAATTGGAAAGAAAAAAAAAATAAAGGAAGAAGACAGTGCACAGGATGCCGCACCCCCATCTCCCTTCCAACGCGTTTGTTTCACATCGCCGGCCCCGACGCCTATGATCCACACCATCGGCCACCTGTCGCTGCCATCCATGCCAACCACCACCACCGGCGACCTCGTCACCGACCCTCGCCACCGTTCTGCCGTCGCCGGACTCTCTCCTCCCATTTTCTCTCTCTATCTCTCGCTGCTGGACTCTCTCCTCCCCTCACCACTGTTTTTCACGCCTTTGTGTATGTGTGTGTTTGGTTGATCTGGTCTGGGTGTGTGTGTTTTGTGGTTAAAGATGTGTGTGCGTGTTTTGAATTTGGATGTGTACTGTGTGTGTGCGTATAATCTGCTGTGAGTGTGTGTGTTTCTGGCTTCGAGCCGGGCTGGGCCGAGCCTGTAGACAGGCCTATGGGCCGGACTGGCCCACGGGCTTTAGAGGGTTGGCCTAGGCCCAAAAATGTATAGTATGGGCTCAGCCCTTGACTGGGCTGGGCTCACAGAGTAACGCTCCCCGAGCCATTTTTTTACCCCTTCTTATTCAATACTATATCAAGTAGAAACATAGGTAGTATATCCGATAGGATTACATATGCTCTTATTTCCCTATATTTTCGCCTTTTATATTCCAACAAATAAATAGACCCTAAGTGCTAATTTGATAACGTGGTTTAAAGTTGAATTTTTTGATTTAAAATCATTTTAAATTAAAAAACTAAGGGCCCCTTTGGTAACATTTATATTTTTTGTTTTCTATTTTTTTAAAATTTTTTTGTAAACTGTAAACAAAAACATGTTTAGTAATTATTTTTGCTTTAAAAAAGCTGTAAACAGTTTTCAAAATTTACAAAATTTTTATAAATAAAAAAAATGTGTTTTCACTTGTTTTGTAAATACGTTTTAATTGTATCATTTTTTTTACTATCTACTACTATTACATTCGGCTACTGGCTTCGACTACTACATTTGGTCACCCCATCCGACTACCACCTTCGACCAACCTCTCAGTTTTTATCCACCGCTTTTGACCATATTTGACCACCATCGCTACCTCTTACTATCTTTTCTGCTAACACCTTTAATCACCACATTCAACTACTACCTCTGACCACCATCGCTACATCTTGTTATCATCTCCGGCTAACACCCTTGGTAACCACTATTCGACCACCTTCGCCGACCACCCGCTCCGATCATCACTTTCGTCTACCATCTCCACCTCTGGCTATCATCACCGGACAACACCTCTGACCTTCACCTCCAACCATTGTATTCATCTACAACCTCTAACTAACACTTTTCAAATATTTTTGTGCCAAACATGTGTTTATTTTTATTTTTTTATAAAAATGAACAAAAACATATTTTTTATTTTTGATAAACAAAAAATAAAAAACTATAAACGTTACCAAACGGGGCCTAAACAACTAATTTGGAAAAACTTATAGGTGAAGGAAGAAAATTTATTTAACTTAAAAGCGATTTTAAATCAATTGACAATAAGACAATAAGCTAATGCCATAATTGGCAACGTTGGTTTTTTGGCTAAAACGCTAAAAAGCCAAGGTTACTCATTTGGCAAAAAAATAAAAAAGTTAAAAAATTAAAAAGTCAAATCAAAATATAAACTCCTAGAATATTCTATTCAAACTCCCATCACTTTTAAAATACAATAATATTATTTATACATAACTTATTTATTATCACTATCAACTACATATAATTGTTAATATCAAATATATAGAAGAGTAAAATTATTTATTTTGACTAAAAAGCAAAAAAATAGCTTTTTACCCAAATAACTAGCTTAAAAAAAATTAGTTTAAAAGTTAAGTTACAAACAACCTGCTTTGATTCTAATTTAATTTTTTTGGCTAAAAATACAAAAAGTAACTTTTAAGCTAGTTGCCAATCGAGCCTTGTATGACTCGAATTGAGGGGTTTTGAAAAATGATCAAAAATATGGGATTCAAAAGGTGTTTAGAAAAATCTTTTAACACATTAAAAACTAAATTTTGAAAATCTATTTTATTGAAAATAGAGTCGCAACTTAGTTTTTGAGAAAAAACTAAGAAAAACAAAATTGACTACTGATCTTTAAAACGTTAAACCAGAGAAAAAGGGTTCGGGGGCTAAAGTACGAATCAGGGAAGGTGTTAGGCACTTTGTTCGCCCAACCGTAAGATCGGCTTCTACTAATCATTATTGGTTTTTTAATAGAATTTCTCAAATACATACAAATAAAAAAAATAAAGACAAAGAGGGAACATCCAAAATTAAATATGAAAAATACATAACATATGTACATAGCACTCCAAATCAAAACAAATAAATGGGATAAAATTCTAAATTCTATAGCGTGCAATTTCTAACTAAATGATACATGGAACACTCTCTCATGCAATATTCATGTATAAAAAAAAACTAATTTATCATGATTTGAATGAAAGAGCAAAAATATGCAAAAAGTTGTTAAAACTACCTAAACATGTTTTCAAGTAAAGAAATTAAAACATGCATTATTGTTAACATGATAAATTAATAAAAATAAATAAAAAATACAAAACAAAATATACATAAAAAGAATCCTAAAAAAGAAAGTTCATGAAAGAAGTTTATGCTAAGATGAAAAATGTTAAAAAATGCCTATTAACAAAAGAACAATCTAACTACCCACTTTTGCATTCTTTTAAAAGAGATAGAAGAAAATAAAAAGAAAAGAAAGAGAAAAAAATTACTCTTAGAAAATAAATCTAGTTTAAATGGCTTTTTGTGAATTTTGAGTTTAACAAAATAAAAGAATAAAAATGAAGTACATATTATAAAAAAAAAAAATAAAGCTATAGGGAAAAAAAATAGAGCTTTTAAAAGAAAAATAAATACTAACATTAAAAGAAATACTAACAAAGAATAATTAAACTAATCACTAGAAGTGAAAGAAAAGAAAATAGAATATTATAAAGAATTTTAAAGCTAATTAACAAAATGCTAGAGAGGAGAACTACACTACCATTAAAATAAAAGAAAAGAAAATAAAGAAAAAATAAAAACTAGAAAATGAACATTTAGCTAAAAGAAAATAAAATAGAATATTAGTATTAATGTTACAAAAAGAGAAACGAAAATAAAATAAAGTGCTAATAAAAAGAAATTAATCTAACTAAAAAAAATAAATAAATGCTAGAACATTAAAATGCTACATTGAATTAACTATTACAAGAAAATAAATGCTAGAAATATAGAAAGAAAAGAAAAGAGAAATAAATACTAAAAGAAATTGAACTAACATTAGAAGAAAAGAATAGAAAATGAAAAGAAAACAAAAAAAATGAAGAATAATCAAGCAATTAGTAGAAAATGTGAATATAATATTAACAATTATATTCACATGAATGTTAGTGCATTGACGATAACAATTAACAACATTGCAAGTTATAATTGCCAAAAGATATTAGCACTTATTTAATGAATTAATTAAAGAAAAAGATAATGTGCTTAGTATGAAAGTATAAACTAAGCAAATTAAAAAAAAAAGATTAAACTAGATGAAGGAAAATAAGTAAGAAGCAAGGTTAACTATTCAAATGAAAGAAATACACAAATTAAAATGAATTTAACCCGATCACTCCAAAAGAGGGAAAATGGAGTTAGAAGGATCGGGAATCCAAACAAGGTACCTAAATTGTCGGAGAATCCTCAAATAGGTAATGTGCCTCAATGGTCCAATCCTCGGGTGGTGATCCAAGCAAGGTTTCAATGTAGACGTTGGAGATTCGGATCTCGATATTTCGGCAGGGGTTCGACGTCGGGACTTGGAATTGATCGGTAACTCGGCAGAGCTTCTCTCACTAAACCTCTCACTAATATTCTGTCATTGAAAACGTACCAGGGGTACGGTATTTATAGAATTCTTCCACCAATGAGATGCTGACACGTTCTGGGACACGTCAGAGTTTTTAGAGTTGGTGGCCGCAGAGTATGAACATTGCGGTCGCCACATCAAAAAAAGCTTCCAGAAGGTTCTACTGGCGGTCGCCATAATGCAAATTGGCGGTCCCCATGTTGGAGTTGGCGGCCACTATGTTGAAGGTGGAGGCCGCTATGTTGGAGTTGGAGGCCACCACGTTGAAGGTGGAGGCCGCCATGTTGAAATTACTTGTGTAACAAGTTATTGGTGGTTCGACATAATTTTATTGGTTTTGACGATTTTGATAATTGGGTTCAAATACCGAGCTTGAATCACTTTTCGATGATCAAACTAAAGCACTATTCTAGTTGTTTTCACCATCGGATTCACTTAAGATTAGGCGAGGTCAAATTGGGTTGTCTACAAGCCTCAAGTAATTTTAAGCCAAAAGAAAATTAGTCTAATTTTTTTTTCCATATAATTCATATTTTCCATATAATTCATATTCAATATTGATTTAGTTTAATAGATCTCGACTAATATATTCAAAAAATATAATTTATATAAAAAATAAATATATATAATAAATATTATAATATTTTAAAAAATGTATAAAAGTAATAAAAGTATTTATAAATAGAAGGATAATAAAGCTAAAAATCAATAAGAAAAATACTAAAGAAACGAATAAAATGACATTTTTAAACGTAAGTTAAAAAAAAAATTGAAGTTAATTTTAAGCTAATAATCAAATGAATTCTAAGGTGACATAAAGGAAGGGCCTGATTGGTAACTAACTTAAAAGCTTAATTTTTTTATTTTTTTAACATTTTTAATAACAAGTTAAACTGGGTTCAAAGTATGTTGTTTGGTAACTTAGTTTTTAATTTAGCTTTTTTAAAGTTCATTACTTGGGTAAAAAGTTAATATTTTTTGTTTTTTGTTCAAAATTGACAAAATTACCCTTTTATGTATTTGATATTAACAATTATATGTAATTGGTAGTTATAGTAAACAAGTTATAAATAAGAGATATTATTGTATTTTAAAAGCGGTAGAAATTTAAATAAAATATTTTGAGAGTTTGTGTTTTGATTTGACTTTTTGATTTTTTTGTCAAACTTGCAAACTTTATTTTTTGACGTTTTTAGCCAAAATTGCCAAATTGCCACTTCGGGCCGAAGGCTGCCATTGTCAACATTGTGGCACGTTTGGCAATTGACATTAAGTTGGGCTTTTTATCTTTTGTTTAAAGTTTAAAAAGTCAAAAAATTTTGTTTGACAACTCAAAAACTTTTATCCTTTTAACATTTTTCCTTTTTACATAAATTTTTTTATTATAGTTTTTTAGAAATATTATAAATTTTACTATACACTTCTATTTTTTATAAATATTATATTTTTAAAATTTACTTATCAAAATTTATTAAACAAGATTTATATTAAACATAAAATGATTTAAAAACAGAAGCCCATTGGCAACCTTGGCTTTTTGGCTTTCAAAATATAAATGTTAACCATTTGGCAAAAAAACAAAAACGCTAAAAAATCAAATCAAAATACAAACTCCCAAAATATTCTATTCAAACTTCCACCACTTTTAAAATACAATAATATGCATTATTCATAACTTATTTACTACCACTACCAACTACATATAATTATTAATACCAAATATATAAAATGGTAAAATTGTCTACTTTAAACAAAAAAAAAAGAAACTTTTTACCCAAACAATTAACTTCAAAAAAGTTAGTTTAAAAACAAAGTTATCAAACAACCTATTTTAAACCTAATTTAACTTTTTGGTTAAAAACGCAAAAAAGTAAAATAGTCAGCTTTTAAGCTAGTTGCGAATTGGGGCCTAATTTTAAAAAATTATAACAACTTTAAGCGAAACGTTTTGGCTTTTGACTTAAAGCAATTTTAAATCAAGTTTTTTAACTTATTTTCTTTTGGCTTAAAGTTAGTTATACGGTTCACCAAATAAACTTTTTATTTATTTAACTTAAAGCGATTTTAGGTAAAAAAATCTGATTTAAAACCAAATTACCAGACAAGGCCACAATTAATTTCAATTAACAAAATGATTAACAGCAATTATGAAGTTATGACTTATAAGGGGTTGAGATGTGAAGAAAAACCTTTTTCTGGGTTAGATCGACCGATTCGTGATTTAGATCGATCGATCGGTCATGTCTGCAGGCGAGAAATCGAGTGCAGTGCAAGATCGCTTGATAGACCGATCGATCTGTCTATGAGACCGATCGATCAGTCTATGCTAGAATGACTTTATAAGCTGCTAGGGTTGCAGTCGCTGTGTGTAGAGTTTTATATTTTAACTTTTGTTCTTCTGTAAACTCTCTCCTAGACTCTTCTTATCCTTTTGTAACCTCAATTCAATAATGGAAGTGTGTGATCTTGTGGATGTAGGTACAACTTGCCGAACCACGTAAACCTTGTGTTTGTGCGTGCGATTGTTTCTCCTTTTCTCTCTTCGTGTTTATTCCGCGTTTGTGTGTTTGTGATTGATCTTGGGCGGCATTAGTTATCTCGTTGTTAATCCCAACAACTGGTATCAGAGCTTGGTTCGGTGGTTGAAAATCACGACATGGCAGACAACAAGAAGATTAAGATCGAGAAGTTCAACAGTTCGAACTTTGCCATTTGGAGAATGCAGATCGAGGACGGTCTGTATCAGAAGAACCTGCTTCAATCGCTGTTTGAGGAGAAACCGGAGAAGATAAAACATACCAAGTGGGAGATATTGGATCGAAAGGCATTGGGGACCGTGCGGCTGAGTCTTGCACCGTCGGTGATCTCCAATATCGCAAAAGAAAAGACGACAGCAGGGTTGCTAGCGGCGTTAAAAAAGATGTATGATCATCCCTCTACATCAAATAAGCTATATCTGATGAAGAGGCTATTCAATCTGAGGATGGAAGACGATGCTATTATAGTGGAGCATCTCAACGAGTTCAACTCCATTGTAAACCAGTTGGAGTCAGTTTGGATAAATTTTGATGATGAGGTTAGAGCCTTAGCTCTCATGTCCAGCTTACCAGAAAGCTGGAGCGACTTGGTTTTCGCAGTTAGCAACTTCTCGTCCAAGTTGAAGTTAGAGGTGGTTACAAGTTTCATCTTTGGAGAGGAATCACGCCGCAGATCAACGGGTGAAGGATCAACATCAGGGTCAGTGTTGAATGCCGATGGTAGAGAGAGAAAGACAGATAGGAAGAATCAAAGGGGCTGAGAAAACCACATATCCAAATCACGAGGCAAATCGTAGACTTGGGAGAAGTCAACTGGATGTTGAAACTATGGACAGAAAGGTCATCTCAAAAAGAACTGTAAAGCTCCGAGAAAGCAATGCGATGACACAAATCATGGTGGTAAGGCAACTGTTAATGTTTCTGATGAGGAAAATACAGATGTTTTGATTTGTGTATTGGACTGTCGAATTGAATCATGGATTATTGACTTGGGAGCGTCATTCCATGCCGCTCCCCGTATGGATATACTTCACGGGTATGTAAAGGGAAATTTTGGGAAAGCCTATCTGGGAGATGACGAGGCTTGTAGTATAGTTGGGAAAGGTGAAGTACAGATCACACAGGCCAACAAGACAGTATTGAAGCTGAAGGACGTTAGACATGTGCCAAGCTTAACGAGAAATTTGATCTCAGTAGGCTAATTGTCAGAATCTGGAATCGTGATGACTTTTGGGGGAGATTCTTGAAAGATGAGCAAAGGGTCATTAGTTTTGGCTCGAGAAAAGAAGGAGGGTACATTGTATGTATCCTCGGGTTCTTATAGTAGCATAATAGTGGCAGCATCAAAAGGAGACACCTGCACGTGGCATAGGCGTCTTGGTCACATGAGTGAGAATGGGATGAGAGTTCTGGCACAGAAAGGAAAGCTACCGGGTATTGAGTCAGTGGACTTGAAATTCTGTGAAGATTGCGTCTTCGAAAAACAGAAAAGGGTCAACTTTACAAAGCATGTGAAGACTCCAAAATTAGACAGATTGAAGCTGGTGCATACAGATGTAAGTGGACCTATTCAGGTACCCTCTATCGGTAGCTCGAGGTATTTTATAACTTTCATTGACGACGCTACCAGCAAAATTATGGGTTTATTTCTGTAAGAACAAATCAGATGTGCTTGGGATTTTCAAGAACTGGAAGGCATCCGTTGAAAATGAGACAGGCCTGAAACTAAAGTGTTTAAAGTCTGACAACGGCGGCGAGTACTGTAGCAAAGAATTCGAAGATTACTGTGCAGCTAACGGGATTAGGAGACTGAAAACTATTTTGATTAAGCCGAGACAGAACGGAGTGGTAGGGCGCATGAACAGGACTATTATGGAACGTGCCCGGAGCATGAGGTTACATGCCGATTTGCCAAAGCAGTTCTGGGCAGACGCAGTGAACACAATAGCATACTCGATCAACATGGGGCCTTCAGTTACACTGAATTGTGGTTTACCAGAAGAAGCATGGATCGGGAAAGAGGTAAAGTTTTTCCATTTACGCATTTTTGGTTGGATAGCCTATGTGCATGTTGAGTAATAAAATAAGGAGAAGTTGGACCCCAAGTTTCGAAAATGTGTGTTTGTGAGCTATGGTACCAATAGCTACGGTTATAGGCTGTGGGATCCAGGAAGCAGGAAAGTAGTGAGGAGTGTGGATGTGATTTTCAACGAGTTTGTTTTGTATAAAAATAGACAGGATCAGAAGGATGAGACTGCAGGCGAGTCAGACTATGCTAAATTTGAGGGATTATCTAGCAAAATTTTGGAACCCCGGGATGTGAACGGACAGCCAACTCCACAGTCAGAATCACAGACTCCCATAATCAGGAGATCTACTAGAGTCAGTAGACCTACAGTTAGATACTCACATTCATTGCATTACCTGCAGTTGACAGATAGTGGTGAACCAGAATGCTTTGAAGAGGCTTTGCAGATAGAGGCAAAGGGTGAGTGGGAGCATGCAATGGATTAAGAGATGCAATATATGTCATCCAACAAGACTTGGGATCTGATTCAGTTTCCAAGGGTAAGTCGGCACTGCAGAACAAGTGGGTCTACAGGCTGAAAGAAGAAGCTAATGGTAGCAAGCGGTACAAGACGAGACTGGTAGTCAAGGATTTTTAACAGAAGTCGGGAATTGACTACACAGAAGTATTTTCACCAGTTGTGAAAATATCCACCATCAGGACTGTTTTGAGTATAGTGGCTACAGAAGACTTGCATCTGGAGTAGCTAGATCTTAAGACAGTTTTTCTCCACGGTGACCTGGAGGAAGAGATCTATATGCGGCAACCACAGGGGTACTTAGTCAAAGGGAAGGAGGACATGGTGTGCAGGGTGAAGAAAAGCTTGTATGGACTGAAACAGGCTCCTAGACAATGGTACAAGCGGTTTGACAGTTTTATGGCAGATAGAAGGTTCAGCAGATGCCATGGTGATTATTGCTGCTATATCAAGAGGTTTGACAACTCGTATGTGATTCTTTTGCTATGCGTAGATAATATGCTGATTGCAGGTCCTAGCATGAATGAGATTGTGAATCTTAAGGGACAGCTGTCCTAGGAATTCGCTATGAAGGATTTGGGAGAAGCCAAACGGATACTCGGGATGAGGATCAGCAGGGACAAAAAGAGTCGGGAGTTAAGACTTTCGCGGTCAGAGTATGTTGAAAAGGTCCTGCAGCGTTTCAACATAGAAAGTGCTAAACCAGTTAGCACACCTTTGGGAAGTTACTTCAGACTCTCAAAGGAACAGGGTGCTGTCACAGATGAAGATAGGAACTACATGGCAAAGGTACTCTTCGCGTCAGCCGTAGGTAGCTTGATGTAGGCCATGACCTGCACGAGGCCGAATATTGCCCATGCAGTGGGAGTTGTGAGCAGATTCATGTCAAATCCGGGCAAGGAACACTAGGAAGCAGTGAAGTAAATTTTGAGGTATCTCAGGAGTACCACGGGATATGCTTTGTGTTACGAGAGCTCGGGAATTCAGCTGAAAGGGTTCGTGGATTCAGACCTAGCTGCGGACATTGACAGCAAAAAAAGTACAACAGGGTATGCGTTTACCCTGGGCAGTGCAGCAGTAAGCTGGATTTTCTGATTGCAAAATATAGTGAAAATCTCTACCACTGAAGCAGAATATGTCGAAGCCATTGAAGCGTGTAAAGAGTTAATTTGGCTAAAGGGTTTTTTGAAAGAATTGGGAAGAGGTCAGGACATGTGTCAATTATATAGCGACAGTCAGAGTGCTGTACACCTGGCAAAGAACTCGGTATTTCATTCAAGGACCAAACATATTGATATTAAGTATCATTTTATTCGGTCTCAACTGGAAGATGGGCAGTTCAATCTGGAGAAGGTTCATACGAACAAGAATCGTGCAGACATATTCACAAAGGTTGTGACAGTGGAGAAGCTGAGGCACAATTCAGCTTCTGTTGGTCTTCAAGGATAGAAGACAGGAGGCTGGGTCACACAGGTTTTGAGTGGTTGTGTTGGTGGTTTCAAGGTGTTAATGAAGTTGATGGAATTTCTCAAGCCTTGGAGTGGTTTTACTTCAAGTGGGAGAATTGCTGAAATGTGAAGAAAAATCTTTTTCTAGGTTAGACCGATCGATCGGTGGTTTAGATCGATCGGTCGGTCATGCCTGCAGGTGAGGAACCGAGTGCAGTGCAAGACCGCTTGATAGACCGATCGATCCGTCTATGAGATCGATCGATCGGTCTGTGCGAGAATAACTTTATAAGTTGCTAGGGTTGCAGTCGCCATGTGTAGAGTTTTATGTTTTAACTTCTGTTCTTCTATAAACTCTCTCCTAGACTCTTCTTCTTCTTTTGTAACCTTTATTCAATAGTAGAAGTGCGTGATCCCGTGGACGTAGGCACAACTTGTCGAACCACGTAAACCTTGTGTTGTGTGCAATTGTCTCTCATTTTCTCTCTTTGTGTTCATTCCGTGTTTGTGTATTTGTGATTAATCTTGGGTGGAATTAGTTATCTCGTTGTTAATCCCCAACATAAGGTATAGTATCAAAAAGTCGCGACAACTAAAAGAAATAACAATTATTTACGGACAATTACCACTGGCATCAAGAATTCAAAAACTTTTTTTTTAGTGTTTATTTTTGAAAGAAATGAATTGCCAAAAGATTTTTTCAAAAATAAATTTTGAAATCTTCAAAAACTATTTATGCATTTTTTGAAAATTAAAGAAACCAAATAAAAAATAATACCCAAAAGGCAAAGTTAGAGACAAAACACTATACTAATACACTACTCTTAGAATGGTTAAATTAATTTATTAAATAATGTGATACAATTACAAATATTAGTTAAGGACCAAGTACCCAGGTGGGATTCATTACATTAATAATCAATTGGCCCATTAGCTCTGATGAGGCCTTTCTCACTAATGGGCTTAGAGATACAGGTTGGGCCCAGTTCCTGGCTACCTCAGCCCAGTCCATTGCAATAAAGCCTGGAAAGAAAATTTCTTTTCTTTGCTGGGCTATTGATCGATTAGAAATACTAAAGCCTGTTTGAGATATCTGAAAAAGGTTGGTTTTTAAGATATTTGGTTTTTCTAAAAAAAGGAAGAATAAAAAAAGTTGGGGTGTTTAGGATAATTTCTTATAGTAGCTTCTTTTTATTTATTAAAATGTCTAATATACATTTGTTTTTTGCTTTTAAGTTGTAGTGTTTGAGATATTGATACAATTTTTTTTTGTGAGAAGAGTTGGTCTTTTTAATTGAGACTATTATAGTAATTTTAGTTCAAAAAAAAAGTTAGGACGTTTCTGATGTGTATAAGGTTTTTTTCTTGCATTAAAAAAAAAGTTAATTAGCTTTTATGAAAAACCTAATAGTATGGCTTCAAAGCTGACTTTTTGCCAAAAAGTCAACTTTTTAAGGAAACCAAACAGGGCCAAGTGAAGGTTTGCAAGCTTAGCCACCCCTTCCATGGTTGCCCCATTATTTCATATCACACTATTAGGTCCTAAGGTCATGTTTGTTGTGAGGAATTAGCTCTTTTTAGATTGAACAAAAAGTATATAGAATTTATCATTTTAGGTTTTGTCTTCTCCAATAGTTAGTCTCACATTTGTTAGCATCTCAGATTGTACTATTAGTCTCCCCAATTATAAATATGAATTTGTGGAATAATAAATCTCACACTCCCATGGTATAATTTGTCTTCCCATCCAAATTATATTTTCTCTTTACATTATGGTAAAAATAATTCTAAAATTCTCATACAGTACTTTATCATGCTTTAATTGGCCATAATATAGATAATAGCAGGGTATAAATAATTTTATTTATTATTTTATGGTACTAAAAAAATGTAGATCCACATATTATTTATTTCTTTTATATCTCTAATTTAATTTTACATATCTAAAAGAAATTAAATAAAACATGAAAAATAAATAATGTTGGTCTCGCATATTTTATATTTTTGTTATACTAATAAATTATGAATAGTATTAAAATGTGCATATTTGTATAGACCGAGATAAAAAATAAAATAAGAATTATAGAATTTTTTGAACTATTATTTAAGGAGAAATAATAATCTACAGAATATTACTATTAATATTAGTAGTGGTTATAATAATATCAGGCATACCGTTAGCCCCTAATAAGGTTTGTATCGAATACATTAGTAGCATTATAGTTATAAAAATTACATTTCACCCTTAAAGTTTTTAGTCTCGTCCTACGTTTAGACTAAAAAGTCTAATGACTTTTTTTTGGAGTTTTTTCTTTCATCTTTTTTGAGTTTTTTTTAATATTTTGATTTAATTTTTTTTCCCTTGTAATGACAGAATTCTAAAAAGTATACCCATTAAAACCAAATTTCAAAAAAGTTTACTAAAAATAAAAAAAAATTAGAAAAAAGTCAGAAGCCTACTTAAGTTGGCATTTTTCATTTTATATAAACTTTTTTGAAGTTTTGATAAAAAAAAAAATTATTTTTATGTTTCTTCAATACGGAAAGAATCTAAAGATTACACTTATTTGAACTAATGCTAAAAAAAATTCACTAAAAATAAAAAAAATTATAAAAAAAAAAATTAATCCAAACACAAGCTCGTTACAATGCACCTTATGCCATTAGTCAACTATTAATTAATCATCTGTTAGGAAAAAGAATGCCAGGTAAAAAGAGTATAAAAACATTGTTGGCTTGATAAAGGATAATATGGTACGAAGAACAAAGAGATGAATATAAATATAATCGGTGAGGGGTTTAATAGGACTAATATTGATATTTATATGTCTTTTTACTAACAATTGATTTACAGTTGACTAACAGAATAAGGTGGAGTGTAATGAGACTTAAAACTTTAAAAAATAAAATATAATTTTTGAAACCACAAATTAAAGTATAATGGACTTGTTTGGGATAATTGCTTATTTGATATTGTATATTTTTATTTTTAGTGAACGTTTTTTTTATTATTTAATCAAACTATTATACTTTTAAATCTCTCTCATTGAAACAAACCAGAAAAATAAATTTTTTTTATAAAAATATAAAAAAAATTTTAAAAAAATAAAAATAAGCCAATAAGTCAAATTTTATGCTTATTTTCGTTTTAATAGACTTTTTTTATCTTTTGATAAAAAGATTTTACTTTTTGAAACCATCTCATTTAATTTTTTACTTTTTGCATCATTTTTTGCATAGCCTCACATGAAGAAGGGAAGGAGCTGAGGAAATTGCTGGACAATTATAACAAAGCCTCAGGACAGCTTGTGAACTACGACAAATCAGCCAGTCTGTTTAGTAGTAAACACCCCAAGCCAGGTTCGAGAAGAGGTTAAAAGGGTGGTGAGAGCACAAAGGGTAGAGGGGGATTGGGCTTTAGAGACTTGGAAGCCTTCAGCCTGGCTTTGTTAGCCAAGCAAGGCTGGAGGTTGCGAACAGGTGAAGACAGCTTATTCTTCAGGGTCTTCAAGTCCAAGTATTTTCCTAGAACTTCCTTCCTCAAGGCAAAGCAGGGGTACCAACCATCTTGGACATGGAAGAGTATTTATGAGAGCAAGGGCGTGATACAACAGGGATGGAGATGGCGAATTGGAAATGGGGAAAAGGCGAATATTTGGGAGGATCCATGGCTCCCAGATGGTATAGCACCTAAAGTCCTAAGCACCAGACCACCTCAATGCGAAATAGAAAAGGTGACCAGTGAGCTAGAATGGGATGCGACGAGTATTAGAAACTTGCTCTTACCAAGAGATGCTGACTTAATCCTAGGAATTCCGATCAGCAGGACAGGGATGGGGGATAAACAATTGTGGAAAGCAACCTCAAATTGAAGGTTCTCGGTTAAATTTGCCTATGAATTGGCAAAGATACATATGAGACATGGGGAGAGAATGAACAAGAACAAAGGGCAAGCAAGCACCTCAAATAGCAGCCACAAGTATTGAGGAAACTTTGGGCCACGAAGATACATGGGAAAATTAAAATGTTTGTATGGAAGTGCCTAAAAGATATTGTTCCGGTCAATCAAGTTCTTCGAAGAAAATTGAGAGATGTAGATGCAACTTGTGGAGTTTGTGGCTTGGGAGATGAAACAATCAGGCATATGCTCTTCGAATGCAATAGGGCAACACAGGTATGGACTCTTTCGCCGCTTCGCTTAAGGCCTGAAACGCTGACCAACGTTGTGCTTGGAAGTTGGTGGGAGAACCTGGGACACAATCTGGAAAGTTAAGAAATACACGGGGTGACAGGGCTAGCAGCTTCTATTGTTGGCAAATTTGGAAGGCTAGGAATGCCTGGATTTTCAATCGGGATTAAAAAACAGTAGAGGAAATTGTGGGGGAAAGCTTTAAGGGAGCAAGAAGAATTCATGTTAGCCTCCAAAAGAGAAGCAGCAAAGAGGGAAGGAAATGCTACAGTCCAAGCACCAGCTACAAGATGGGTGGCTCCAAGACCTCCATACATTAGGATTAACGTAGATGGTGCATACCACATGAATGGAGGAAATATGGGCTTTGGAATGGTAGCTCGAAATGAGAGGGGAATGGTGTTGTGGGCAGCTGCTTTACCGTGGAAAGGAAAGGGAACCGCAGAACTTATGGAAGCACTAGCTCTCAGGCAAGCCTGCATCTGGAGTCGGGAAAAGAATTTAAATTACGTGGAAATCGAAAGAGATGCAAAACGAGTGATAGACATGATTCATGGGAAGATTGCTTGTTCAAATTCGGTGGATGTGATCATCTCGGACATAATAGATCTGGCTAGTAAGCTACACCAATACAAGTTTAGTTATATACCCTGTGATCGAAATAAGGTGGCGCATGCGATAGCGCAACATGCCCTTCTCCTATTGGATTCGGTATCCTGGGATGATGTCTTTCTGCCCTGGATTCAGGAGGAAGCCAAGAATGATTGTAGCTCTTAAGAGCATCATCTGGTTTTCATGATTAATGAAAAAAAAAATTACTCACTTTTTAATTACAATCTTTTCATTTTCGTCCCCAGTTACTTCGTCACCTTCAAAACCCCTTTGCCCTAGCTAGCCACTTCATCTAACGTTTGCCGCATTCAATTACCATTGTTTCTTTCATTTTTCAAATTCCTTTCTTTTCTAGGAAATGAAAGAAAAAAAAAACAAAGAAGATAAAAGTAAAAAAGCTATAAAAAGATAAAGTGAAAAAGAGACGCTTCGTTTTCTTCGTTGCACAACAACTGGAGAGACAGTATGTGTGATTAGGAACACGG
>JAOTRH010464746.1:0-18829 GCA_034768845.1 Heliamphora exappendiculata
TATATATAGGTCTCGTTTGGCAACTTAGTTTTAAATTAAATTTTTTGTTTAAGATTATTCTAAACTAAATAAGCAAAAAATTTGTGTAAAAAATCGTATGAGTGAGTTTAAGTCAAAAGATAAAAAGTAAAAATGTTTGGCTTAAAGTAGTTTTAAGTCAAAAGAGTTTTAAATTTAAAAAATATAATTATAGTTTTTTAATATTTATTTTTAAATATTCTATATTTTTAAAATTTTAGAAATATAACTTTAATAAAAAAAAATAGATATGTATAATAAAAGTTATGTTATTTTAAAAATAACATATATATATATATATATATATATAATTAATTAATGTTAAAAAAAATGGATGAAAAGCTCAAAATATTTGGATTCCTAAACGAAAATTTTAGACTTTTTTTTTATTTTAAGCAAAAAAATAAAAGAACTCGGCTTAAAATCGATTTCCAAACGAGGCCATAATTTAAAACATACTACTCCGGTTAATCTATTGTTGCTGGGATTCAACTTTAATGTTGAATTTTCTATTTAGAATATTTGAATATTGAACCAATTGAGTTGTAATTCTAGTTTGTAACATAAAATTCTCATTTAGGAGGTTTAAAATTAGCATATTAATTCAGAGGTGGAATAATGGTAATTTTATTAATCATTTCCATTTGAGGGGTTATTCCTAGGGATTCATTTTGATAATTATCTGGTATATGTAGAACATGAAAATTATATGTATTCAAAAATTTAGTCGAGAAAAAGCGATAGATATCTTTTTCAGGAAAATTTTAAAAAGATTTGTTTATTGAAATTTACAAATAACAATTGTTGTAGAAGTTTTATTTTCTTTCATAATGAGAGAGCGTGAAATAGATATTATGAAAATACTGTGTGTCGTTATTTACATAATAATCTTAGCGAAGATGTTTGTTACATAATAAAATCAATTATTTTTTTCTTCCACATAACTCAAAAGTGGGAGTCAATATTGTCTAGTCGAAATGTCTTTAATTTTGTTATTGGATAAAACCAAAGAATTTGACTTGTTTTTGCCTTTTTGTTTATTTATCTTTTCATGATGAGTTTGTTATTTGATTAGTCTTGGTGAGGGAAATCATAGAAGTAAAAAAATAGCTCAATGATGCTTTTTTTTTTTTTTTTGACAAAAGACGAAAATGAGTAAACATAATTATATTTTATTCGTTTATTTGGTTCGTTTTTGTCTTTTTAAAATTTTCTATCACCTGATGATCAATTTTTGTACTTTTTAAATTTATCCCGGTAAAAGAAATTTGAAAATATGCAAATAAATTATTATTCCAAATCAAACCTCAATATTACTCAGTAATTACACGAATAATGGGGCATAATTTTATTCATTTGTTAAAAAATAATTATCATTTCCCACACATTAAATCTTTTAACTTAAATGTATTAAGAAATTTCTTTCAACAGCTCTCAAATGTCTATTATTTTAATGCTTTGGATGGGTCAACTTCCCATAAGTTTGAATGGACACTTTCTTTGCATAATTTCAAACTTGCCTCTGAATGAATATGAAGTTATGAAATTGTCCTCAAGTTATATAACTGATTATAATAATTATATATAATTAATTTTAATAGTGAATAAGTTACGGCGGAGTGGCATTATTGTATTTTAAAGTTGCGAAAAAGTTTAAATAGAATATTTTATGAATCATGATTTATATTTGACTATTTAAGTTTTTAGCTTTTTTTAAAAAAAATTTACCGATCGACTCCTTTTTGTGTTTTTAGTAAATAAATAAATTTTTTGAATTGCCAATCATGCACTTAGCCTATGTGTAGACTAAAAAGCCTGGTGCCTTTTTTTGAGTTTTTTTTTTTTGTTTTTTTTGAATTTTTTTTATATATTTTGGTTTAAATTTCTTTATTTTTGGGGTTCTTTATGATGAGAGGAATATAAAAAGGCATGCCCTTTTGGGCCAAATTTTAAAAAAAATCATTATAGACAAAAATTAGAAAAAAAATAAATTAAAAAACCTGCTAAGTCGGGTTTTTCGGATCATATGAACTCTTTTTAAGGTTTTGGTTATAAAAATTTATTTTTGTATTTCAACATGAATTTAGAAAGTATATTTATTTGGACTAATGCTGAAAATAACTTACTAAAAACAAAACAAAATGACTATATAAAAAAATTAGGTCAAATACACGCTAGTCCTTTGAGACTTTTGCATTTATATAGTTCAGAAACCCTAAGAGTTCCTCAAATTATCATGCCAAACCAAACTTGAAGCTGACCAATTCCCGCTTTTCCAGCTTTTCAAACAGTTGGATATCCCAGTTTTCGACATCTAATCCTCGTTTGTTTTGGGAGTTAGGGAGGGGGATTTAATTCTTACTTTATTCCGTGTTTGTTTTCCGATTACGGGAGATTATTCTCCAGCTGAACTAATAATTCATTAAAACGGATAACTTGTCTTTTCTGATCGTTCAGATCTCATGATTAAATCAAAAATTGGATCTACATTAGATCTCACCTGAATTGCCCCATCTATTCTCCTGAGGAAGAGTTTGGTTTCACCTGATTCGAACAGAAAAAGTACATTATACTAATGTGTGTTAGATGATCCACATCTCCTGTCAAGCGCTGATAAACACATTAAACTATTCATGTGACTGAGAGCCTTTATAACCCAAACACAACAACATAATTATTTAAGACGCGTTCTACCATTGAGCTAATAGCCCGTCGTGCGAGCCTTCTATTGAAAACCCACTATGCCAGAAGCGAGAAACCCCATCCCTCTTTTTCCTTTTCTCGCTGGCATGTCGCCACGTAGGAGGCGTCAATACATAAAATGCATATTTTTTATTTTATTATAACCAAACATACTACAATTATTTAATACCACGATATATATAAATTCACATAATAACAGTAAATTTTTATTTTAAAAATCTGGTTATCCCGATTTAACAAATTTGAAGTTGATTACGTATTTAGAGATGCCTGATTCTTATCATAGTCCAAATATACAATTAAGTAGAATGTATGAATGAAAATATAACACTTCTTTCACTTAATTTTCTTCTCCTATCATTTAGAGGTAAAAAAATCACTGATTATTTGTTTACTGATAGGTTAAATTCATAATTAACCAAATAAATTTTTTTTACTTAGTTTACTTAAATTTCAACAAGTATAATTTTTTGACTTAAAACCGGATTCAAATCTTGGCTCCCCCATCCCTTAATAAAAAAAACAAAAAAAAAACCGAATAACCGAAGAATGAAACTATATAAAAAATTTTTATTAATTTGCCGCACCCCCCCCCCCCCCGAAAAGAAAACTCACTTCATTCACCTTTCTTTTTAAACTTTCTCTCTAAATTCGCAATCCAAAACATTGATACATGTTGGATAATTTTATATACGTGGTTAGACGCATTTTTTAATAGTTTAATCTTTTGAGACTATTAGTGACTAAATATGATTTCAGAACTTTGACTTCAGAAGACGTTGAGTTTAACTTGTTTGTCTGTTCGTTGCTACGTCGTTATTTTACACTACGTTTTATTTGTATTAGTTAACCTATTTAGTTCAGTTTGTTTCTCTCCGCATATGAAATAGGGTCAGAAGAATATTTCATAACTTGGCATATATTAATAGATCAATTTTTAATAGTTTAAATTTTTAAAATAATTAATAACTTCATTGAAAGAGAAAATTCACCAATCCAATACTTCATCTGTTGTCTTTGTTTTTGAAGCTACTTCATTCCTACCTGGAAAGTACCAGTGGGTAGCTGTCTCCCTGATGTCCATTGCCATGGTTATGTTAAAGTAGAATAATCTAAAGCATTACACCCAGTTGTCACTCATCTGACTATTAGTTTGCCACTCAGGATTTCGTTATCCTTGGTTTGGATTATATCATCTATGTATGTATCATTGTTTAATCTTTCATTATTCTGTAAGATTTGTCTGTAAAAAATAGAGAAAAGAGATACAGTTTGCACAAATATCTAAAAGTAGACAGTGGGAGGGGTGAATGAGTATTGTGTGTAATAAACAGATGAACAATAAATACAGTGATTGTATCACTCATTTTGGTCATTTAGCTGCATTTGGACTAAAAAGTCGAGTAGTTTTCTTTTGGAGACCTTTTTCATTTTTTTTTTAATTTTGGTTAAAAATTTTATTCTTTCGGTTCATGAGAGCTAAAGTTGAAAAAAAACTCATTAAATTTGTTTGTCTAATATGAATCTTTTTTAGATTTTTGTAAAACAGTTATTACTTATCTAAATTTTCGTGACCAGAAAAATCTAAAAAATATACTTATTTAAATTAATATTAAAAAAATTAACTAAAAAAATATAGAAACACTGCCAGAAAAAAGATTTATAGCGATAAAGATTTATATGACAATTAAATATTAGTCATCACTAAAAGTATTTTGTGAAAACATGAGTTATCACTAAGAAATTTAAGTTATGATATTTTTGTAACAATTTTTTGTTGGGTTAATTACTCTATAGTCTTATTTTGGTAATTTATTTTTGGATAAATATCACGTAATAAAATATTATTCCATGAAGTTTTTATTTAAATATTTAATATTTTTTTAGACATTTATACCCCTATTAATTATTATGAAAATTGAATGTATATATACATGTTATGTATAGAGTTTAGACATAAAAGCTGGATATTTTATTAAAAATATTTGGCTGAATATAACAGTACAGATCTCATTGATTTACCAAGTACAGATCTCATTGATTTACCATTTACGCTAATTATATTTCATGGTCAATGGTTTGTAACATAAAATTCTCCTTTAGGAGGTTTAAAATTAGCATATTAAGAGGTGGAATAATGGTAGAATTTTATTAATCATTTTTCCTTGAGGGGTTATCTCCGGTGCTTAAGTTTGATAATTATATGGTATATTTTGAACGAAAAATTGTATGTATTTGAGAGATTAATCGAGAAAAAGCGTTAAATACTCTCGCAACAAAATGGAAAAAAATTTGTTTATTGGAATTTACAAATACCGATAGTCGTAAAATTTTTATTTTCTTTTATAATAAAAAGATGTGAAATAGATATTTTCCAAATATTATGTGTCGTTATTTTTGTAGTAATCTTAGCAAATAAATTTGATATAAAATTAAATGGATTATTCTTATTTTTCACATAGTTATAAAGTGTGAGTTAATATTGTCCAATCCAAATATTTTTAATTTTGTTATTGTATGAAACAGAAGAATTTGACTTATTTTTCTTTTATTATGTTTTTATTTTTTAATAATAATTTTGTATTTGATTTATCTTGACGAGAGAACTTATATAGAAGCAAAAAAATAGCCCAATGATGATTTTTTTTACAAATGACGAAAATGAGTATATATATATATATATATGAGTAAATATAATTTTATTTTATTCGTTAATTTTTGGTGTTTTTGTCTATTTAAAATTTTGTTATCACTTGATTAATTTTTATAATTTTTAATTTATCTCAGTAAGAAAAACTTGAAAAAATAAAATACTATGAAAAAAGTTATTTAAAAACAAAAATAAATAAATAAATCATTATTTCAAATGAAGCTATGAGATTACTGAGTAATTACCAGTAATTACACGAATGACGAGATATATTTTTATTCATTTGTTAAAAATATAAATAAAAAAAAGGAAATCATAATTACAAACAAATAACTGCCTCCTCTGTGTAATTATCATTTCCCACACATTAAATCTTTTAACTTGCATATATTTTGTAAGAAATTTCTTTCAACAACTTTCAAATGTGTACTTAAGACTTGAGCAGCCATGTCTCTTTTTCAAAGATAAAGGTGTAGTTTTATAAAAGGGACATGTATATTCTAAAGTAAAAATGTTGGCATGTGTATTATTTTAACGAGCAGTTATTCCATGTTCTTGGGACATTATTTCTAAATAGATTTAAGTTACATATTTGTGTGAATCCTACATTCGTGTTGATGGTCTCTTTGTTTAAGTTACTGGGTCAACAATTTACTTAGATCGTTACAAATAATATCATAACTCGCGATAAACGCGTCGCACATTTAAATAGAAGATATTGTAATAACTCACCCCATAGATATAGAATAATTTTTCTATTTTAACAATAATATTAGGAGCCGGGGACATGCAGTGGCACAAGTCATAGGAGTGATGTTGCAACTTTATTTTGAATTTTAATTAGAATTTTATAATTTAATTATAATTATTTATTATTTTATATTTGATGAGAACTTAATTTGTGTAAAAAATTATATCAATGGACGGCGTTATTTATATGATCGGTGCACATTTATCTAATATTTTATTTTCAAAATCTAATAAATTGGTAATTTGATTTGAAAACAAATTTACTTTAATCATATAAAGATTTAAATTTTTACATAAATTAACTATTCATTAAATATAAAATAATAAATAATTTTAATTAAATTATAAACTTCTAATTAAAATTAAAAATAGAGTCACAGCACCCTGCTGTAACTTGTGTCACAAAACATTAAATCCCAACAAATCAAGTAAAAGAAGCGTTTGAAGAGGATCAGATCCCATTAACAATCGTCGCCTTCCTCAGTTGTCGTCGTCGTTGCTTCCTTCGTTTTCTTCGTCGCCTTCCTTCGTCATTGTGGTCGTCGCCTTCCTCTGTCTCTGTCTCTGTCGCCATCCTTCATCGTCACCAACGACGTCGCTGCCATCTTCCTTCTTTATTACGTCGACCAGATCTGGACTTAAACCAAATGGACTAGATCTACGACAGCGACCAAATCGAGTTGTTCTTCATCATCGCCAGCGACCAGATCAAGCGATCCGTGCACGGAGACTGCTTTTTATTGGTTGTTTAGATGGATTCTAGCCCGGCGACGGCTGGTGCTCCAGCGAGGATGAGGAAATCGATGAGCGAGAAGGCGATTGTGAACGGCGCAGAGGAGGTTGATCGACGTCACCGGCGACAGTGAGAGAGAGGAACCAGATGGCGATGAAGAAGCAGTTTATTTTTTTTCTAAAAAAAATAAACTGTTTTTCTAATAAAAATAAAACTATTTTTCTAAATTATATATATAAACTGCTTTTGTTTTCTAAGTAAAAAAATAAACTATTTTTCTAATAAAAAAATATAAAACTCTTTTTCTAAGTAAAAAAATGCATAAACTGTTTTTATAAATTCAAAAAATTATTTTTCTAAACTGCTAAAAAATATAATAATAATACTTTCTTCTAACTAAGAAAAATAATAATATTGTTTTCTTAAAAAAGGGGACTGATAATTGTTTTTCAAAAAAAATAATAATAAAACTGTTTTTTTTTTAAAACGTGTGTATTGTTTTCTGAAAATAATAATAATAACAATACTTTTTCAACGGTCAAAAATAAACTTTTCAATTCAATTGATTTTCTTTTAAGTAACTAATGAAATGTCGTTTTTTTATTAAATCAAAAGTAAAATCAAAATTCTCTTTTAAATAACGAAGATAATATTATTTTTTATCCAAATCAAAAATAAACTTTTCAATCAATTTTCTTTTAAATAATCAATTGAACGCTATCTTTCTATCAAATCATGAACTTTTCAAAGCAATTTTATTTTAAACAAATTAAAAAAATGTCATTTCTAATTTAAAAAAAATTTTAAAAAAAATTCCAAAGTGCACGTCATTTTAGACGCACACGTCAAACTATGCATATATGCACAGATATTTGACGCATATGTGCATACGATTGATTTGATTCTTACTTAAAAGATACCTAGCAATTCAATCGAATTCGATCAGATCATTAAAAAAATACACATTCGCATACCTTTATTTTTAGGATACATAAAATAAAAAATAATTTATTAAACAAGATGATGAATAAAAAAGAATTGATACCGAAAAGACGATCTTGAGTGTCTAATACATTTTCAACTCGCAACAATAAATTTTTGAACCAATTTCTAATTTATTTGCTGACCAAAACAAGTTATTTCAAATTGAGTCCGACTAATATACCGTTTTCAAAATAAAAACTATTTTTCGACATTCTCTTGTCTTTTTTAAAACTTCAAATCCAAGTTTTAAGCCTTTTTTGCTTGCTCTATTTGCTTTTGAAATAGTTTCAAGTTTTAAGCCTTCTGTTGCTTGCTCTACTTGCTTTTGAAATAGTTTTAAATTGTGACAACATATTCAAACTTAATATTAGGTGGCGATTTTAATTTTTTTAATATATGACCCGATAAACTCTATAAAAAAAAATTTGTGTAGCATTTTATGCCGTGATTTCTTTCTAAAGTTGTTTTAAGAATACAAGAGAGAGAGAGAGAAAAAGAGAGAGAGCGAGAGATCCAAAAAAAAAATTGAGGCGCGACAATTTCCACCCCAATAGCTGCCATCACTACCCAACACTTCTTTTCACCTAGCGACACATCTATTCACAACATCATTATATTTATCACTTTTCTATCAACTAACTTCCCTTATCGATGACCACCTCCAACACTCATTGCCAAATATTATTGTTGTCACCATATTTAGCCATTATTAATTAATTACTTTCAACAATCGATGACAATCTTTACCAAATTTCACATCTCGAGACGCCTCAATACCTACCACCATCAATTGATATTATCGGGCCATCTATAATCTTTGTGGTTGAGCCAACTCTAGCTGGCCTCTAGCCACATAGGTATTTCCACATTTGACAAATCCACTTCGGCTATTATACCCTGATAGCGCCCCCTCCAGTCACTTCTTAGTCATTTCAAAATAAAAAAAAAAACTTACAAAAATATGTATGGCCAACTATATTTTTATTTTTCTTTTATAAAAATAAAAAGATTTCAATTTCCTGTAAAAATAATAGAACCTAAGGCTCAATGATTGATCTTCTACATTAAGCCTAGCAACTTATCCCACTTTTCATATCAAAGGGGCCCTTATATAATATATGAATTTTTTGTCTACTCATTTTTAGAAAATAAATCTAGTTAGCTGTTATGATTTAAACCGCGCCAAAAAAAAATTTTAAAAAATTTAAAAAGCTAGGCCTGCTGCCTAAAGCCCAAGTCCCTAAATGTGGGCAAGACTTCGCCCTCCTGCTCTAATTTTGGTCTAACCCAAAAATTAGCACGAGCCCAACAAGCATAGGCTGGGTCGCCCTAAGCCAAAGAGCAGATGCCCGGCTTGGTCAAAATTAAACCCCTAGATTAGTGAGAGTTTTGGAGTTTGGCTTTTAGTTATCTTTGAGTGGCATGTACAATGGTGGTAAGAGGTGGCAGTATGATACTTTATTTTATATCGGTAGGAGATAAAAATTAAATTTAATATATAAATAAATTTATGGGTTACTAATAATAATATGAACTTAAGTATTTTAGGTCGTGCTGATAGGCTCTTTATTGAAATTATTAGGTCAACGGTCTATTTGACTCGTTACAAATGGTATTAGAGCCACGCGATGAGCGCGCTGCGTATTTGAGTAGAGGATATTGTGATAACTCACTCCATATTGGTGGGAGATTGAAACTAAATTTCGTATATAAAGAAACCCGTAGACAACTACTAAAAACTTGAGTTTAAATATTTTGATTCGTATTGTTAAACTCCTTATTCAAGTTATTGGGTCAGAGCCCTACTTGGTCATTACTGGCAATCAATAGGTGGCTGAGCGGTTGCCAAATTGTGTTCGCTCATGGTGGCAGATAGTGGGCAGCCAGTGGTGTTTGCTGATGTTGATAGTAATAGGTGAGAGTGATTGAAATCGTAGAGAATAGAGTAGAGAATGAGAATTTATTTACAAAATAAATAAAAATATATTTTATTTTTTATAATTTAGTAAATTTGAAAAATAATATACTTTTCTTTAAAAATATATATATAAGTAATTGTCAAAAGTATTTTTACTTACAATTTATAAAAATTGTTTGTAAACAAAAATAAAATAGCAAACGTAAATGTTTTGATAAAATTTACAGTTTTATATTTTTGTTTATTATAAACATAAAATAATTTTAGCTTATTTTTTACAAATAAAAATAAAAAAACATGTTTAACACATACATAATTTTATAAAATTTTGACACATATATTTTATTTTCTATAATTTAGTAAATTTGAAAAAAAAATTACTAAATTACTATAATACCTTTAACTAAAAAAGTCAACCCTCCTCACAAAAAAAAAAATCGTGTCAATATTCCAATCACTACAACATAAAAGCAAAAAGTAAGAATATATTAAATAATTTAATAAAAAGCCAAAAAGCATAAAAGCTACTGTAAAAAATTATCCCAAACACTCTAATTTATTTATTTATTTTTTTCTAATCAAACTAAATATCTTAAAAGTTAAACTTTTTAGACATTCCAAACAGGCGTAAGACAGAAATTTATTAAGTCTCATATAAAATGCAGATTCAATTATCTTGATTTTAATTTTATCAAAATTCACTTGGGTCCAATCTGGAATATAAAGCCTAAGGATGAAGTTATTTTAATTATTGGAGGGCCAAAAGTCTTTTATTATAACTTTATCATACTTCTTTTCTTAGGTCTAGCACTTAATACTGATTTGAAGAAGAAAAAAAAACTATCAATATTAAAACCCAAAGTAATAGATGGTTATCTATGTTGGGATTTAAATATCAATTTCTAAACGCGAATGGAAGCATAAATCATTACACAAATCAAAAAAAATACGCAACGATATACGTGGTTCGGCACAACCTGCCTACATTCACGGGTGCGAAAGATAATTCATTATAACTGTAGAATGTACAATCCCGATATAAAAAACACCCCATAAATCAGACACCCACAACCCGAGCCCCTGAAACAAATCCCGTTTTCCTGCTCAAAAGTTACTCTTGTGCAATCGGTATTTTTTCATCTCTCTATATTTCTACCCCTTTGATTTACTCTCTATACGATAACTAGAATTATAGAGTCTTATTTATAGGCAAACTCTAAAATTCTAACCCCATATAATTACAAACCCTACATGTATTAGACTCCTTATGGATTTATGATTCCAACCCAACCCAAATACATGTAAATAAAATTCTAATTATACGGGTCTACAGAATACAAGACATACACCCAACAATCTCCACCTTGGCTTGATTTTTACAAACCACCCTGAAGATAAACAGTGTCGATGTTGATTCTGCCGTCGTCGTTAATTTGCCATACTCAAACTAGTATAGCCCGCACCTCCACACCGAGATGCTCGGCACCTATTCGTTGAGGTGTCCTAATTCCTAATCATCTGTCAAATCAGAAAATCGTTGTATGACTTGATTCCATCTGCAACTAAAATTTCAGCTGCATCCATTGATGATTAGTCTTCCATCATTGATTGAACCAGATTGCTCTTGATTGGCTCGATCACCCGCAATCAAATTCAATTGCCCCTGATCACATTTGATCTCACCCGATCAATTTCAATCTAATCCGATCTGTTTAATCCCATCAAATCATTTAGAATCTGAAAATTCTGACCGTACCGATGAATCTACAGCGCCCAAAAACCTTAGGAGATACCTCCCCCTTAAATTATTTTATTATATATACGAACCGATATAATAAAATACATATGAACCGTTAATTTCAGCACATAACCGCACAGAATTATTACCCTTAAATCAAATCTTATCACTTCACAAACTCAATCTCCAGCAGTGAGATTTGTACGCACCAACAGTGATTTGATCAAATCAAAATCCAAAAACTTAGTTGCACATAATTAAAACCCTTGCAAAAAAAATCCTTTATCAAGTGAAATTCCCTCTGAACCGTTATTCCATCAAAAGAGAAATGCATGATCAATTCAAATACTAGAGTCGTGGGGCTCCAATAATTTCTAAACACAAGAATTGTGCAAGCTCTTCGATCTAAAACCCATCTGCCACTTCATCTTTTTTTTTTCTTTTGTGCAAAAAATAATATTTTTGATTTATACAAATAAAAATAAAAATAATACCTTACTCCGATCACTTACCATAGTTTCGAATCTTCAACCGACGGCTCTGATGCTATTTGTTGAGATTTAAACATCAATCCCCAAATGCGAACGGAAGCAAAAATCATTGCACAAACCAAAGAAAAATACGCAACGATATACGTGATTCGGCACAATCTGCCTACATCCATGAGTGCGAGAGATAATCAATTATAACTGTAGAATGTACAATTCCGAGATTAAAAACACCCGATAAACCCGACACCCACAACCCGAGCTCCTGAAACAAACTCCGTTTTCTTGCTCAAAAGTTACTCCTGTGCCCCCGGTATTTTTTCATCTCTCTATACATCTCTACTCCTTTAATTTACTCTCCACACGATAACTAGAATTATAGAATTCTATTTATAGACAAATTCTAAAATTTTAACCTTATATGGATTCATGACTAATACAAACCTACATGTATTAGACTTTTTATGGATTCATGACTCCAGACCAGCCCAAATACATATAAATAAAATTCTAATTATACGAGTTTACAGAATACAAGATATACACCCAACAATCTAATATGTGCGTGGATTGTATATCAAAATATTGTTATTTATGTGAGTTTTATTTATCTCTAAAAAATATAGCATTTCAAAATTATAATTAATTAAATGTTATTTCTAGTCAAGTGAAAAAATTGAATGATTTAGCTATGTTATTTTTGTAAAAGCATATATATGGGAAATAAGGTTAATTGTGCAAACTTAATTATTAATTTTGAGCATTACTTTATTGCTACACTTTCAACTATTTTAATATATTATTACATAATCGTTCGCTACTTTAAGATAAAAATCTTGCGTTAGTCTCTAATCGTGGTTAAGGTCCCAAAAAATACATATTGCCTACCGTGGATGAAAATAACAACTAGTTGGTGGAAGTCGTAGATGAAGATGGTGTTCGACAATGACATTGGTTGGAGAGCCAGTTATGACAAAAATATGTATGCGATTTAAAAAAACTCAACTTTAAGTCAAATTATTGAACGAGCATTTACATAATACTTATTAAAAATATTAATTAAGAATATATTTCTCTAAAAATGACTAATAATAACAAATTGTGGTTAGTATGGAGTGTTTGGCAAAATTACTACTAATAATTTTTAACTTCTTGTTACAAATTTTAGTTATATGTTATAATATTTTTTTAAATACTTATAATTTATACTACAAGTTCTAACTACTTTTTTTTTCAGTTACAAGTTACAAGTTACAATTTTTAATAAATACTTACAACTTCTATTATATACTACAATCTATAAATTACTAGTTTCAGTAATGTAAAATACCACAGTGGTTGGCTTGTGGCCCAGGCTGCACCATCGGAATCAAATTGCAATGCATATAATTAAATAAAAACATCAATTTTGACCACCAAGGGTGGTAACTTAGTGGCCGAAGCTTGACTCCCATGTGGTTAGGGATTTGGGTAGTTTTTAGTTCAAGTTGTACCTTTAGTGCGCCCACGTGTTCTTTAGCAATGTCAGCCCGATGATTTTTGTGACCTTAGGCGAGATATTAAATAGAGGCCTTTTACATTAAAATTTAAATTTTTAATTTTTAATTTTTTAAAATTTCATTTTGTTTTTGCTTTTTGAGATTCAAAATTATTAATTATATTTTTAGAATCAAATATTTTTAACATATTTTTTTCAATTGATAACATGGCTAATCCACTTAATATTTCTTATATATGGTCAGCCTAGCTAAAATAAGATTTTATTAATTTTTATTTAAAAAACTTCTTTCTGCAGGAGCTACTGTTACTAGAATTGTTAATAATATTTTATAAGCAATGCATAAAGTTTAAAAGAATCAATCCAGTATTTTAATATAATTTAGTCCTAAAATAAGATTTTCTGTGTTAGGCATGTATAATTACAAATAAGGGCTATATATTTTAAAATAAACACAAAATAAAACATTCTAAATTCTAAAACGAATAAAATTATATAAATGAAATTAAAAACTTTAAAAGTGTAGAACAATGTCACAATAAGTTGTTGTAGATAAAAATAAAAAATGTAGCAATTAGCATATTATTTGAAGGAGAAATAAGTGCTCAGTCTGCGGCAAATAATTGGCAAATTATAATTAGCAAATTACAATAGTAAAATCGTGTTGAATAGCCAAATACAAGAGAGAATTGCGAATACCAACTAAATTAGAGAGAGAAAATACAATATATTATGCTTGAGAGTTGAGACAACGAGACCCGACCCTAGTCTAAGGTCATTAAAGACATGATTTTAGGACCCCAATTTTATACAAAAATTGAGGGTCCCAAAATTTTTTAAGCATTTATATATATTTATATTAATATTTTTTTGCATATAGTCCAACCCAATTAATAAATAAAAGTCCAATATTATTTTTTCTCTCGAGTCCTGTTAGAAAATAAGGCCCACTGCTGCAGCTAATTTTCATTCAACCCAAATTGCCAAATTCCTAGCTAATTAACTAATTCTCGCTTGCTCGTCGCTGTTACTTTTCATCTCAATTTTAGTCTTTCAAGATTGAGTTCTTATTAGTAAGTTTTTTTTTTAAATAATCTTATGAGAATCTGAATTCTTTAGGTGTGGATGATAATCTTTTTGTGTAGAGATTTTGATATTTAATTTTTTTTGTAGAGATTTTGATATTTAACTTTTATGTGTGCTTAATACTGAATACATATCTTGATAATTGATATCTATATTTGTAACTGATAAAATATGTTGAATACATAAATATTGTTTTAATTGATAATTGTAATTTTTTACAAATTGGTTGAGTTTATGTTAGCAATAGTTTTTTGTAAGGAGATTTTGAGATTTTTTGAGTAGTAGATTATCTAGAATTTTGAGGAGTGAATTCTCTATATTTTTGAGATTTCTTGAAGAACTATTGTGACAAGTTTGAAACTTTTTTGGAGCACGAGGAGAATTTTGATATTAATAGGAGAGATTTGTTTTTTGAATTGAAAATGCTAAAGTTTTTTTTTTTACCAAAAGTAACAAAAAAATCCATTTGATCTATTCAACTATTTGAAAGTAATAGAAGGTTGTTTCCCAAAAATATGGATTGGTTATAAAAAAAATTTGACTATACTGGTTACAATTGCCTCTAGAAAAAAAAAATTTTAAAATTAAAATTGATCAAAACTTATCTCTAATTAATTATGTCACAAAAAAAAATTGAATGGACTAACCATGTTATCTATTGAGAAGGATATGGTGAAAAAGTTAGATTACATGAATTTAATTAGTGCTTTTGCAACTAAAAATGTAAGAAAGATTGTATTTAAATTATAATTTTGAGTTATTGTAATAAGGAGTACTAATTTTTATGATTTTATCTTTCAAATATTATTAATTTTTGAGTTAATTTTATTATTTATTTTTTTAATTTTTACAAATTTTTAAGAGGCCTTATTTTAGAACTTTGCTTTAGACCCCGTAAAACTTAGAGGGAGCCCTGGAGGCAACAATTGATTATTTTAGAGAAGTTTAAGAAGTTATAAGAAGTAATTTTTAAAAGTGAAATGAAATTCACAATGAACTTTTTAAATTCTACCGATTCTCGTTCAAAATTTTTTTAATTTTTTCTGTCAATTTTCACCCATTCTCCAGTCTCAGGTAGAAGAACAATAATCGATGACGGTGATATTAGTATTGTATTGATCTTGTTAGTTGTGTTTGTGATCAACGTCCAATGAACTAGATATTATTATTATTATTTATTTTAAAAAATTTAGTTTTTTTTCTATTTTAAAGAATTGAGAAAAGAAAAATAATTGTATATTTTCTTAACCCAGTTAGTAATTGACTATTGCTCTAAAGACTGACCGGGTTCCTGACGCATCTGATAAAATTTGACTTCTAGTTGAAATTTCAAGGAGGTATCATATGTGTAATTGTATCGTTTTGCTAAAAAATTCCAAGCAATGGTAGCATTCCCAAGTTTTGGAAGAAGTCTGTTGATTGATGGAATAGAGGTGTTGATGAGTCAAGACAGAATCTTGTAGTGAATATTGTCCCAGTCTTCCAGACGAGTTGCAAATGCTTTTTTCGTTTCGCTGCTGGTCTGTACTGGTTCAGGAATTGCTCCAGTTACATAGCGCCATAATCCACGTCCTTTCAAGAAAACCTACATGTTCTGAGCTCATATACTATAGTTGGATCCATCCAATATAATATCAATAGCACGGACAATAGAATTGAGAGTCGAAACTGATTGAGACATTTGTTTTTTTTTTTAATGAATAGATAAAAATTTAAATAAATAAATATAGAAATAAAGGGCTGGGTTGTAGGAAAAGAGTTTGGGCTTGAAATGATTTTTTGGTTGGGAGTATTAGGTTTGTTTTTGGGATACTAGGTAAAAAATAAAAATAAATAAATACAATAAGATGGTTAGGGATTGAGTTTGCAGCAACAACGGCGATTGAGTTTGCAGCAACGGTGCAACTGTGGATGAGGGCCTGAGAACCGTGAGACCGTGAGATCCAGCGGTGCCGGCGAGTTTGCAGCAGCGGCGGCGACTGGTGAGTTTACAGTAGTAGCAGCGGCGGCGGCGGCTAGGGCTACGACGCTGTGGGCTGTGGGTTGTGGCGGTGAGGGCGGCGGCGCTGTGGGTTGTGGCGGCAAGGGCGATGGCGCTGTGGGCTGTGGCGGCAGCGACGCTGTGGGCTGTGGCGGTAAGGGCGACGGCGGCGCTGGTGTGCGTTCGGTGGTGGTGCGATTGATGGTCGCGACCTTGGAGGTCAAACGCACTGGCGGTTGGCGGTGAGGATTGCCGAGTCAGCGGCGATGAGTGAAAGCGACGTGGCAGAGCGAGGTTGCAACGGCAACGGCAACGGCGACGGATATCCGCGACAATTGATGCGGAGGCGTCTAATGGTTGCGAGAACGATGCCGACTTTGCGGGAGGGAGTCGCCAAGAATTGTGGCAGCGACGACCTTGGAGGCTTTCGGATCAGACGGGGCTTAGGATCAACCACGCTATGATACCACGAAGAATTGAAAAAAGAAAAACAATTGTATATTTTCTGTATATTAAAACTGTATAATATATTACCTATTTATAGACGAATAGTGTTAAGTAAAAAATGAAATATAATAATGATATAAAATAAAATTAAATCAAAATAAAATTAATATAATATTCTAACAATCAATCTAATATTCTAACATATTTGATTAAATGAAGATTAACCTATTTTATTTTGTTAATATAATTTATTTTAAAATTAATCATATATAATAGTATATATTATAAAGAAATTTATAAATTTTGAAGCCTTATTATTTTTTAAGCTTTAATAGAACGATAAGCAGTCATGGCTCTTTGATCCGCCAATTTGGAATCCATATGGCGACCCTCAGGAAAGGGATGGATTCGCATGGTTGGCCCCTCTTACTGTCTTACACCCACCCCGTCGTCCACCCGTTTTGTCTAACAATAAACAAACGTCAGTTTTGACCGGTCGTAAGCAGCCGCCTAAGGTTCATGCACATGAACTGCTTTAAATTCCGCCCCAGATGGATCCGTCGCGCCTCACTCCCTCCCGGCGGCTCCCTGTGCGCGCTGCGCTGGCTGAAAAGTTCAATTGGGCGGTGGCTCTTGAGTCCTAGAGGAGTCATTACGTGCTTTTCAGAAGCAAAACGGCCATTGGTTGGTTCCAAAAGGTACGTACCATATGATGGGGTAGACTCGATCGGCCGTACAGGTGGTATGTTATTATCTGGGCTTGTAGGGTCCGTTCGGCATTTCATTTTTAAGAAAGGGAATAAAATAATTGAATTTTTAGCTTAAGGGTCTATTTTGATAACTAGCTTAAAACGTTATATATATGTGTGTGTGTGTGTGTGTGTTTTTAGTCAAAAATATATTGGCCCTGTTTGGGCTAAATGTCACGAATTTTGCTTATTTTTGTCTTTTTTTAAAAAAATTTATCATTTGAGTAAAATTTTTATTTTTTTGAATCGTCTTGATGAGATAAACTCAAAAAATAAAAATAAATTAATCAAAAAATGAAAAAAAATTCACTAAAGACAAAAATAAGCAACATAAAATTTGACTTATTGGATTATTTTAACTTATTTTTGTATTTTATAAACTTTTTTTATATTTTAATTACAAATTTTTATTTTTTTAGTTCGTCTTAATGAGATAAGTCTAAAAGTATAATAACTTGACTAAATAATAATTTTTTTTTTACTAAAAACGAAAATATACATCATCAAATAAGCAAATAAATAATTATCCCAAATAGGCACTACAAGAAATTACACTTTTAGAGACCAATTTTCACGACCAACATTGAATTTGGTTGCGAAATACAGAGCAATTGGCAACCATATTCTCGTAGGTCGTGGATTATACGACATTTGGCTACCGTAATTGTTTTACTCACGAAAAACAATGCAATTGGCGACCATTATTTCATTAGTCGCAAAATATACCACAATCGGTGACCACAGTTTTGAGTTTGGTCGCGACATATTTTTTCTTTGGAGATTGTCTTGATTTGCATATTTGGATGAATTTTATTTTGGATGTTATATTTATTTTGGTATTTTTTTTATACATATTTGTAATCATGTTGGATTTATGAATGAATAAATGAATGTTATGATTTGTTTTCAAATATTTTTTTATATGTGTTGAGTAAGAAATGACTTTGAGTGATTATTAGTTGAATGAAAGGATGAATGAATATTAGAATTTGTTTGCAAATATCGCAATTACAGGTAATCTCTTGAGTAAGAATGACTTTAAATGATTATTCATTGGATATATAGATGAATGAGTATTAAAATTTG
>JAOTRH010464767.1:0-27890 GCA_034768845.1 Heliamphora exappendiculata
AGAGATATATATATAGATACCATGTATATCTTAAGAGATATATATGGATGCTATATATATCTTGAGAGATATTTTCTTTATGTACATAAAGAGACTCAAGAAGAAAAATCCTACCCTAATTTTCCCCCCAAAGCCGCCGCCCCCCTCTCCCTTTTAGTAAATTATTTTTGCTTTTTGGTGAGAAATAATTTGAGGAAGAAACCAAGACATGGATACACAAAGATCCGGATCGGTGCCCACTCGCCGGGATCGTCGTATGCGTCGGGATATACGTGAGAAGATCATTGGGTCATCTCGGATTGTTGTTCTGCATCAAAGAAACTCAAACAAGTTTCTTGAATGTATATTTAATAACAATATATCAGTTTAATGTTATCGTTTTTCATGAAAAACGCACGTGCCATTTTTTACGGTCACGGCGGGGGTTCAAAATTTTTCTTCCGCGTTCCAACAGGGTAGTATTAAGGGAACCGGGGACGCGTGTATGCTCTTGTGGAGCCTAGTACATCAGTAGTACCTGTCGTGCCAGATACCGTAGCTAGTCCTTCGATCATATGAGGTACCTTTCTAGTGTACCATTCTTGGACCAATGGTCTTGTTGACATTAGAGCATCACATTCTTTCATTTCACCTGCATTAGCATATAGACTGGGGTTAGAGGTAGATGTGTTGGATAAGGCCTTGTGCGTAGAGACACCATTGGGTGAGGTTGCCGTGTTGAGGCGCGTCTGTAGAGATTGTGAGATGGAGGTTGCCGACCATTGTTTGGTATTCGATTTTATTGTGATTAATATGTTATCGTTCGATATTATCTTAGGAATGGATTAGTTGACGACCTTTCGAGGCTACATTGATTGTAACCAACGACGGGTGTTTGTTTGCACTCTAGAGGGAGATTCTTTTTATTTTGTTGGTGACCGGGACAGTGGTTTAGCACCTAGACCTCTTGGATCACGAGCCGGGATAGCCTCAATCTCCTTTTCTCTGCCCTGACTGTAGGTGAGACTGGTTCCACTAAGGGAGAGCTTCCTCCCGTTGTTTGTGAGTTTCCAGATGTGTTTTCGAACGAGTTATTTAAACTTCCACCTCCAGGGCAATATTTATAAGGCAGAAAAGGGCGAGAAATCAAAATTTCGGCAAAAGGCATGTTCAAAGTGGCGACTGCCACCTTGGAACTGGTGGCCGCCAACTCTAAAAAGCATAGTGCAGTGACATCAGCCCTTTAATTAGGCAACCGCTATGTTGTAACTGGCGACCGCTATGTAAGCATTTATGGACAATGGTGACCGCCATGTTGATTCTGGCGACCGCCATGTTAAAAGATGACAAACATGTATTAGATTGTGGTTTTTGCACTCTGTGTAATGATTGAACTTCGCATCCAAGACAGTTGTACAGTGAATAAAAAAAAGTCATACATGTGAAGTAATAAGTGGTAAAAAGGCCCAAAATGCATTAAAAATAACAAGATGTAACCGGGGCACCCAAGCCCAATAAAGCAGTAAACTGGGGCACGTAGGCCCATGGATCAAAAAAAGGTAAGTATGTCAAATTAGGGCACACAGGGCCTATCAAAATAAATGTATCAGAATGAAACTGGGGAGGGGGGAAGCTATCTCTCTCACTGATGTCTCTGGCAGATCCGGCAGGAAGGACCAGCCTCCTCCGAGCTGTCGTCCTCGAAGAATCTGTTAAAATCATCGCCATCGCCACTGTCAGAGGAGGAGGAGACAACTCTGGAGTGGCTCCAGGCTGAAGAGGTAGATCCTCGGGAGCGAGCTCTAGAAGTAGTAGCATAGAACCCACGACCTCGTACTGGAACTAGGGCAGGAGGCTGGGCAGGAGCCGGTGGACATGTTGCACCAGTGGTAGCTACTGGTGCCTGAAAAGAGAAGCAAAAGTAAGAATAAGGTACAATACAGAACGGGATGGTGAAACCAAAAGGGAAATACTCACTAGCAGAGGGACAAAAGGAATCCCGATTACACGCAGAGCAGCGTCCTGCTGACGGATCAGAGTCCGCATACCGCTCACCACCAGCATGAGACGATCCAACCAAGCCTGATCCGTCTGTGAAGAAGTAGTACAAAACTGATCAATCTACGAAAGAAGAAAGACGAAAAGGAAATAGTGAGAAGAGAATCAAACCTGAGCATGCTTTGGCCGAAACTCCGGTGTTAGAGGAACCGGGATGGGGATATAAAAAGGATACCCGGCGATGAAAGATGATACAGCCCAGGTCACCACAACAACCCCAACCCCAGTTGCTTCAGCAGCGGCAGCAGCAGCAGCACCAGCTCTAGTAACCTCCAGCGCTTGTCCTCTCCTTCTGCCACCAGGGGCAGTCGGGCCAGGTCCTAGATGTCCTAACAAATGTGCCCGGGCCCAAGCTGGGTAGTCTCCCTCGGTAACCAGAAGCTCAGTAGCATGCGTCCTGACCAGCTCCAATAGAAGATCTACCCAGCTCGGGTGATCGGTCCGGTGCATACAAATCGAAAGAACCACTGGGATCCAGAAGTGATCTAGGCCAAGCAACTGGTGAACCACTCACTCTTCTAGATAGTACTCGTACCCAGATGGGCCCTCTAACAAGATCTGCCTAGAAGCAATATCCCTGGTGCGCATTAGATCTGCGCCAGCCCGATCCTCCATGCCCCTCCAGACATCCCAGTGGACCTGCAGTAGTTCAAAGTATAATACAATGCTAAGAACGGTAATCCATACTGCATGATGGACAATGCAATGAACAGTGCAGTGCAGCGAATAGTACAGTGAACAGCGCAGTAAGCTGTATAATGCAGAAAGTAGTGTACAGAATAATAAGCAGTAAATAAAGATACCTGGTCAGGGGTCAGCCGGTCTAGTGACACCTAAAATCGGTCGATATCCTTCCCCTGGCCTTCTTCCCCTTCAGCCCTCGGGGCCACCAAGCTGCACGAGGAATGACCAAAGGGTCCACTGAGGAGTTCGTCGGGACGTGAAGCCCGAGGAACTAGTAAGTCCATAACTGCAAAGAAGAAGATGTCAGCAAGCAGATAATAACAGATAACATAAATGAATGGAAAAAGCATAGAAAACTAAATCATACCTCCCAAACCCTGCAGTATCCCCCGATGCTAAGCTCCTGGGAGAACCAGGTCAAAGTCTGCATGAAGCTATAAAGTGTAGCAAGCACGGCTCCTCCCCAATCATAAGTGACAACCCGGTCAAGACGAGTAAGTCCACCCACATAGTACAAATGGACGGAATTCTCCTTGTTCGAGAACAAGGAGGTACCGAACATATACATAAGAAAATCCTGGGCGACCCACCCGAAGTGGCGGGGCTCGGTGCACTGAAAATGTTTGAAACGCTCGAAGAACTAGGTGTATCAGACTCTGTCACGATCCATCTGGGCGGCAACAGCTCTGAAAAAATATGTCAACGCATCAGCGGAACTAGCAATAGTCGGGTCGAACGAAATAGGGACTCCTCTAACCTGAATCCCGATAATCAGCGCAAAGTCTAGAGGCGTCAAGGTGGCCTCAAAGGTAGTAAAGTGGAAGGTATTGGTGGTATCCTACCACTTCTCCGCCGGGGCCGTCAGCCAACCCGATCATTGCTCGTCCTACCCAACAAGAGTATAAATCGAACAAAGTCGGAGGCATCAATAATGGCCCGGCTAGGAGCAGCGAGGGCATCATACCACTCTAATACCTCTCAGGAGGCAGAACCTCTGAAACCTCGGACATAGTGACTAACCTAAAAAGAAGAAAACAGGCAGAGAATATATAAAGAACAGATCGAGCAAGCAAAGTGCAGAGAAATATCTGAAAGCAAAATGCTAAATTCGTATGTAAGTGACGTTCCTTCGGTTTATCCAAGCCCTAGTAAACTAGGCAAATCTCTCCTACCCTACGTTCGTGTGTAAATAATGATTCTTTGATTTTGTACGTCCTAGTAAAACACTCGGAACCCTAAACCCTAGTACGCCGGGCAAATCTCCTTTAAAAAAAACAAAAAAATTCCCTCAGATATTTGTGTTTTGCCTCTTTTGCCTTGATTTTCCAAATTTTCTTGAATTTTCTTTAAAAAAATTTAGAATTTTTCAAAATTTTCCTTAATTTTCTAGGATTTTCTAAAAATTTTTAAAATTGTCCAAAAACTTTCCCTTAATGATCTAAGATTTTCTAAAAATATCTACGATTTTATTTTTTCTAGGATTTTTCTATAAAAATTTTTTAAGATTTTTTAAAATTTTCTAGAATTTTTTTAGGATTGTTCAAAATGTTCCTTAATTTTCTAGAATTTTCTAAAAGTTTCTAAGAATTTCTAAATATTTCTAAAAAATTTTCTCAATTTTCTAAAAAATTTTCTTAAATGTTTAGAATTTTGCTTGACTTTCCAAAAAAATATTGTGAAAAAAAAAACTTCCCCAATTCTCTAAAACTTTTGAATAATTTTCTTTGATTTTTCTAAGATTTTTGAACAAATTTTCAAAATTTTCAAACATAAATTTCAGATCATTTTTTAAAAATTTTCTAAGACTTTTGAAAAATTTTCTTCATTTTCTCTTTAAAATGTTCCTTAAATCTCTAGAGTTTGTGAAATTTTGCGTAACTTTTTAAAAAAATTTGACGAAGTTGCCTCCAATTTTTTGAGATTTTTTATGAAAATTATTTCTTTAGTTTTCAAGCCCCAAAAACAAAAACAAAAATCCCTCCCTAGTTTTGTGTTTTCTGTTAAAAGAAAAATAAAAAAAATATATTCAAACCTTTTATTTGTGTTTCTTTACTAAAATAATCGCCATTCCCTTTCATTGTTTGTTCAATTCCTAAAGTGTCCCTACTATTTTAATTTACATTGCAAAGGTACTTAAACTAGGTTCAAATCCCATCAATCATCATAATCATTCATCAACACATCAAAAATTATCATCATTCATCAAACACATCAAAATAAATCATTATTCATCATTATAATCGAATCACATCATCATCACATGGGAGAATCCTAGGCATGCGTCTATATTTGATATATCACGCTTTGGTATTAAAACGGTAAGGACAGAATACTTACGGGCGCTGGCGAGACATATGGTGGTCGGACTCCCGTAGAAAAACATCGGCAGCAACAACGTCGGCTGGAGGCTCGTAGCGTCTCATCCCATGTGAAACCACGCGATGGGGTAGTGGAGCATATGTATGTGGGTCGAAGGGCGCTGGATGACCCTATCCAGCATCAGGATCTAAGAAATCAGCCACGATGGCCTCAGCAGTAGCATCTGCGGCAGCTTGTGCCTCAGCAGCTACTCGTGCCTCCTCCTCAGCAGCCCGACAGGAGGCACGCTCTGCCTCAAGAACTAGGGCATCCATCGCAGCAGTAGGCTACGTGAGAGGGGCCCCATGGTGCCCCAAGGTCGCCATCCCCATGGCCTTGGCCTGCCACGAAAAAGAATGGGAGAACGAATAGAAGGGTAAACATCGTATGGAAGCGAAGAGAAAAGGCTAAGGAAAGTGAGAAAGCAAGGGGAAGGCTAAGAGAAGACGAGAGAGAGTCTGAGAGAGCGAGAAAGCTAGAGAGAGAGTGAGAAGTGAACAAATGAAGCCATCTCGCGCGCCTTAAAGGGCCAGGTACACGCTTGGAGTTGGCAATCTCCAACTACTATGTAGGCGGCTGTTAGGTTCCTGAAACGACACATGGCGCCCGCCAGGTCGTAGGGGTTTTGAGTCGGCAACCGCCGTGTCAGAAGAGAAACGACACAGCGACTACCATGTTGTCAACCGTCACGTCATTCTTGTCATGGCGACCGCCAACTCCAAAGTTGGCGGCCTTGTGTCAGTTGGCCTTTCTAACGTTTCAGGGTTTAAGGGTGTGTTTGGGGTTTTTTTCATGTGTTTCCTTTTCTGTGTTTTAACTTCATGAACTTTATTTTTAGCAAAATTGATTTCCAACAAAATAATAAGTTCCCTTAAAAATAACTCTCGCAAGTGTTTTTTTCAAAAATAATTTTATAATCTCGGGTGTTTCTTAAAAATACTTCAAGAAAATCTTGTGTGTTTAGAAATAATTCCAAAAATAATTTTGTGTGTTTTAAACCCTTATCTTTTTTAGGTGTTTCCTCCTTCCGATAAACCTAGTTTTAAGCTATAACTTGGCCCTTAATCTCGCTTTCGATAAACCTAATTTTAAAAATCATAACTTTATCCCGCACCTCGTCCCGAATGTTTAGGTCTTAATTCGACCTATTAGTTTGATGTTTTTCTCCTCGGTCCTCCACACGACCCTAAACTGACTCATTGATCCTCCTCATGACCCTAAATTGACTCGTCGGTCCTCCTCATGACTTTAAACTGACTCGTTGGTCCTTCTCATGACCCTAAACTGACTCATCGATCCTCCTCACGATCCTAAACTAACTCGTCGGTCTTTTTCATGACCTTAAACTAATTCATCGGTCCTCCTCATGACCCTAAACTGACTCGTTGGTCCTCCTCATGACCCTAAACTGACTTGTAGGTCCTCATCATGACCTTAAACTGACTTGTAGGTCCTCATGTCTGCATTACACTATACTTGTCATACATCATATTTCTTATCTTACATCTTTGTATTTTACCCCATGAACTACGTTCTGGTCAAATCCCTAGTAAAAAGGGATGCGTAAGCTGCTCGACAAAAATTCGGGTACGACTAGCATCATACGCATGCTTATATGCTTGTGGCCTAAGATTGATGGCTCGATCAAATGATTGTCGTATTTTAGTCTTTGATATAACTTGCTTCACGCATTGCTATGCAAGTTATATCTAAGAGGGGCAACTGTAGACACCTCAATTTGACCCCACCTAATCTTACGTGAATTCGATGATGAAAACAGGAGGAATAGTACCTTAGTTCGATCCTCGGGAAGTGATCCAAGCTCGGTATCTGAACTTGGAACCTTCAAACTAATGAAATTTTTGATGGGCCATCGAAACTTGCTGCCCAAGTAAGGCGACCGCCATGTTCCTTGTGACGACTGCCATAGAACTTTGTGGAGACCCTAGCCAAAACATGGCGATCGCCACCTTTCATTATGGCGACCACCAGCTTTCATCATAGCGTCCGCCATAGAACTTTGTGGAACCTTTCAAAAACATGGCGACTACCAACTTGCATTATGGCGACCGCCAACTCCAAATAGCCTGACGTGTTCCTAAAACGTGGCAGCATCTCATTGGCTGAAGAACTCTATAAATACCGTACCTCTGGTACGTTTTTAAGGACATAATTTGAGTGAGAGGTTCTGAGAGTGAAGCTCTGTCGTGACGCCGAGCAATTCCGAGTCCCGACGCCGAAACCCTGCCAAGTTACCGAGTCTCGAACCTCCAACACCTACATTGAAGCCCTGCTTGGATCACTAACCGAGGATTGGCCCATTGAAGTACATTTCCAACTTGAGGATTTTCCGGCAATTTAGGTACCCCGTTTGGACCCCCGATCCTTCTAACTCCATTCTCTCTTTTAGAGTGATCGGGTTAACTTTTAATTTCAATTCGCATGTTTTTTTTGTTTACGTAATTCACCTTGTTTATTGTCTAAATTGCCTTATGTAATTTCCTTATGTAATTTGTTCATTATTTAGTTATTAACTTTTTCACACTCACACTTAACATATTTTTTATTTAAGTATTTGTATTTAATTTCTCCTATTCTTAGCATTAGTTTAATTTCTTTTATTAGCATTTATTTTTATTTTATTTTCTTTTCTTGTAATATTGTTGTCCTTTTCTTTTTAAGTATTAGTTTAATGTTCTTTTAGTAGTTTTATTTTTTTTTCTTTTTATTACTAGTATTTCTTTATTTCTCTTGTTAATGCCAATGTTCTATTTTTCTTTATTTTCTTTTTTTTCATCATTAGTTTATAATGTCCATTTTTAGCGTTCATTTTCTTTTAATATTAGCATTTCTTTTCTTTGCTTACAAAACTTCTTTGCTTTCTTTTATTAGCTTTATTTTCCTTTCATAGTATTTCTTTTATTCTTGATAAATCCAAAAATCGCAAAAAAAATTTCAAATTAATTTGCACTTTTAAATGATAGTATAATTTTTTTCCATTTCTTTTATTTCTTTTGTCTCTTTTAAAACATAGAACATAAATTGTTAGGTTCTCTTTTAGTAGCATTTTTTAACTTTTTCATTCGGCCTCTTTTTCTTTTATAAACGTTTTCTTCATTTTCTTTTTCTTCTCAAACTCTATTTTGTTAAAACACATTTATTTTTGTTTCTTTTGTTAAATAGACTTTCTTTTTTTTTTTTTTTAAATATAGAATTCTTGTACATCTTTCATTTTAAGTATTTGTCATGTTCATATTGCTCTTTCTAATTGAATGTTTGTGAAATACATGTTTTAGTTATTTTCTTTAAATGCATGTTTAGAATAGTTTAGTTTATCTTCTGTAACAAATTACGTTTAGGTAATTTTTAACAATCCTTTGCATATTTTTGCTCTTTTATTCAAACCATGCTAGTTTAGATTATCTTTGTGAAATCACATGTGGGAGTGTTCCATATATCATTTAATTAGAAATTGCATGCCGTAGGACATAGGACTTTTTTCTTTAAAACTTGTCATATTTGGAGTGCTATGTACATATGTTATGTATTTTTCATATTTAATTTTGGATGTTCTCTCTTGACTTTTTTTTGTGTTTTTATTTGCATGCATTTAAGAAATTCTATTAAATAACCAATGACGATTATTAGAGGCCAACCTTATGATTGAGCGAACGGGGTGTCTAACACTTTTTTCGATTGGTACCTTAGCCCGCAAACTCTCTTTTTCTGGTTAAACGTTTTAAATATTAGTAGCCATTTTTATTTTTTTTATTTTTTTCAAAGACTAAGTGGCGACTCTATTTTCAATAAAAATAGGTTTTCAAAGATTGATTTTTAAGGTGTTAAAATATTTTTTAAACATCTTTGAATTCCCTTATTTTGACCAATTTCTAAAACTTCTAAATCCCAATGCCACAGGCGTCAACTACTCGGGTGCTATAGAATTGTGTCCTCGCCTAGTATCTAGGCGATCGCACCCCCTCGTGGGTGTGACTGCACCTCCTTGTTGGGGTGCCTTGCAACGATAATCTTTAGGATGGTTTTAGTGGATCGAGAAGGCCCACTGAACCTGAGCATAACTTCAATTTCTCTATTGTTGATGTCTTTGTTAATATGTCAGCTAGCTTTTTAGTGCTTTGGATCTTCTCAATTGCTAACACCCCTTCATCTGAAAGAAATATGATGCAGTGATAGCGAAGTCTGATGTGTTTGGTCTTCGAATGAAATGCTGAGTTATTGTTAGGGTTGGTATACTAAAAATTATGTTTTTAGAATTTAATTTTATTTTGATAAAATTAATTTTTTATTTTTTGATAATCTTTATGAGTAATGTATATATATCATTTCTTTTAATATTATGCATGAATGTCCTTTATTCTATATAGTATTCAATCTGGTATGTAGAGTACGGCTTACACACAGAAAATCAGATTTTAAGTTCTTGCAGAATATAAGTTTTATGATCACAGTTTAGATGAAAATGGACATACCATCAGTATGACTGTAACACAGAATTTTAGTAGGCTTGTCTTAGTTACATAGAACAGATAATAGCGTCGTCTATTATTCTGACTCTCTGTGCTAGTACACTTTATGTGTATTGAACAGGACACATTGGGATAATTAATTTTATACTGACTATATAAATTAATTCACACTCCAAGATTATTATGAATAGTGTATATGCTCTGAATTCTAAAATAATTATTAATTTGCATATATTTAATTTTGTTATTTTGATTCAATAGAGTGTGCGGTCTTATATGAGTCTATATTCCCAGTGAATTGGATAGCGGTATTATTTATATAGTAAATATTAATTATTGACAGAATTCGCATCCTGAAAGATTAGAATTGACGATACCCCCTTAAGAAAACTTATAAGTTTTGATCGAGCCAAACTCTACAGGTAGATTTGATTATTCAATGGTCAAATAAGTTAAGCGAAAGCACTTAAGAAATTTATAGATGCCGATTAAATTAAATTGTCAGTAATTAAATTTAATTGGCGGGTATCGAGAATCTTAACATGGGGAGAAATATTAAGCATTTAATAACAGGAGCTCAATGCAAGATGGTCTTGAGATTATGGGTCAGAGTACAATTATAATTCTTTAGTGGTGTGAACTGTAATTTAGTGTTTTATGAAATTTACAGAAACTGCTGTAAGGTTTTCATAATTACAGATACCACTATGAGCTTTGCTTAATTGCAGAAATCACTAATGGGTGCCCGTGTTACAGTAGAAGTCTTACTCATAATTACTCGACAGGTCCCTATTGTAGCCCTATAAATATGCGGGTAGGCTGAACCAGTTTCATAACTTGTTTTTCAAGACAAAAGTCGTCCAAGTTCTGTCAATACGAGTTCTTGATAGATTGTAGCCCACACTATATTCAAGAATCGTATAAGGGAATACAGTAGAAGGTCTGACGGGAGTTTCAACTTAGAATAAAAAACATAATTGAAGATTTGACTGGTAAAAATGTATTCTTCTAAATTTACTTTGCTTGCACGGGTTTTATTTTGATCGTTCGACGTCAAAAGTTTCATCTGCAGTCCGTTTTGGCTTTTACCCGTCCAGTTAATTTTTTACCAAAAATTATTTGTAAAACAATGATCTTGACAGTTTTACCTCCAACAATTAGTATCAGAACCGTTTTATTTTTTGTTTATAGTTTATCGGGGCTGAATATTTTTAGAACTGTGCTAACTTTGTTTAGCAGGCATTCTAATATCAATTTTATGATCATCTGTTTATTTCATATTTGATTGAATGATTTGGATGATAATTATATTTTTTTTAATCACGAGAGTTGATCGCGATAGATTGTGTTTTTTCTAGATCGAATGTGAGTTTACGAGACATAGGTATCGATGTAACAGCAGTTTCTATTTTTAAATATCTATTTAGAATATTTTAAGAACAGGTTAAATATCCAAGAACACGAAAAATAGGCGGCGGCACTGGGGGTGATTTCAGGTTTAAACGGGTCACGGATCGCAGTACTTTTTTTGAAGGTTTTAAAATAGTTTTTTTTGGCAATTTTTTTGTAGTATATATACTTTAAAAATAGAAGCAAAAATAAGTTTAAAACAGTCAAAAAATTGACAAAAACAACCCACACCGGCGGCTTTGCCGGCGGGGTACATGGCCGGTTTTGTTGATTTTTTGGAATATTTTTAGGACTATTTTTTGAGTATTTTTTTAGACATAAAATAGTAATAAATATACCTTAAAATACTATCCAAAATCCATTTAAAATGGGCCAAAAGAGGTAGCAAAAATCAAAACAAGCGGCAGCACTCCGGCAGCGGCAGCGGCGCTGATTTGGGGCTATTTTTTGGATTTTTTTTGGGACTATTTTTTAGGCGTTCTTCGAAGTAACAGGTTGCTAGATACTTAAGCTATTTTTTCCAAAAAAAAAGAGAGCAAAAACACCCCCGAAAAAACCCCAAAAAGGAGGCAGAAGCTGGTGGCAGCGGCAATGTGCGGCGGCAGCTGTTTCGAGCAATTTTTTGGGCTATTTTTGAACTAGTTTCCTAACAGAAAAATACTACGTTTTGAGAGCTATTTTTCAGTACAAAGAGCGTCGAAAAAGGAGTAATGAGGCAGCGACAAAAGCTGCCTGAAGCTAGCAGTTAGGGGTGGCGTCGGCAGTTGCTGGTGGCCGGCATAGTTTGGCTAGTCAGGGGCTGTTTCAATGTAATATTCTGATACGTTTTGATCTTCAAGTGATATATTAGTATATCATGTTGGAGGTAAGATTTTCAAAATTATTGTTTTTGTAAACGATCATCTGAAAAAATTAACTTGACGGGTAAACGCCGAAACAGGCTCCAGATAAAACTTTTGATGACGAACGATCAAAATAGAACAAGTGCATCCGAAGTTAATTTTGAAGAATATCTTTTTACCAGTTAAATCTTTAACTACGATTTGAATCCGAGTTGAAACTCCTGTCAGATCTTCTACTGTATTCCCTTATGCAATTTTTAAATGTAGGGTGGGCTACAATCTATCAAAAATGCGTACCAACTGAACCTGAACAGCTTTAGTCATAGAAGACAAGTTAAGTTATGAAACTGGTTCAGCCTACCCGCATATTTATAAAGATACAGCAGGGACCTGTGGAGTAATTATGAGTAAGACTTCTAGTGAAACACAGACACGTATTAGCGGTTTTCGCAATTAAGCAAACCTCAAAGTGGTATCTGCAATTATGAAAAACTAGCAGTGATTTCTACAACTTCTATAAAAATTGAATTACAGTTCACACCACTAAAGAGCTATAATTGCACTCTGACCCATAATCTCGAGACCTTCTTGCATTGAGCTCCTGTTATTAAATGCTTATCATATCTTTCTACGTTAAGATTCTCAATACCCGCCAATTAAATTTAATTACTGATAATTTAATTTAATCGATCTTGTAATTTTTTAAGCCCTTCCGCTTAACTTATTTGACCGCCGGATAATCAAATTCACCTGCAGGGTTTGGCCTGGTCAAAACTTATAAATTTTCTTAAGGGGGTATCGTTAATCACGATCTTCCGGAATGTAGATTCCGTCAATAATTAATATTCACCATATAAATAATGCCGCTATCCAACTTATCGAGAATATAGACCCATATAAGATCGAATATTCTAATGAATTAAAATAACAAATATTAAATATACGCAAATTAATAATTATTTTAGGATTAACAACATATGCACTATTCATAATAATATTGGAGTGTGAATTAATTTATATAGTCAATATAAAATTAATTATCCCAACGTGTCCTCTTTAATACACATAAAGTGTACTAGCACAGAGAGTCGAAATAATATACGACACTATTATCTGATCCCCGTAACCAAGACATGCTTATTAAAACTCTATACTACAATCGTGCCGATGGTATGTCAATTTCCATCTAAATTGTGAACATAAAAACTTATATTCTGTAAGAACATAAAATCTGATCCTCTGTGTATAAGTCGTATTTTACATACCCGATTAAATACCATACAGAATATTAGACATTCATGTATAACATTAAAAAAATAATACACATCTATTATTCATAAAGATTTTTAAAAAATAAAAAATTAATTTTATTAAGATAAAATTAAATACTAAAAATATGATTTTCAGTATACCAACCCTAATAATCTTCCACTTATACTCAAAATCATACTGCCATACATCTGATTCCCATGCCCTCTACATGACTATCAAAAGTCTTACCCGGTAAGTTTTTTGTAAAAAAATCTACATAGTTGTCTCCTGATGCAATCTTGGTAACAGTAATATTATCCCTCTGTATAATTTCTCGTATCAGGTGATACTTATGCTCAATGTGCTTTTTTTATCTTTTGGACTCTTGGCTCCTTCGAGTTTAGAACCGCTCCGCTATTATCATAATAAAGTGTAATAGATGATTGAACTAAAAACACCACAGCTAGATCCAACAGGAAATTCCTGAGTCACACGGCCTCCTTAGCTGCTTCAGAAGCAGCCAGGTACTTGGCCTCCTTGGTGGAATCAGCAATGCAAGACTGCTTGATATACCTCCAACTTATAACTCCACCTCTTAAGGTAAACACATATCCTAAGGTAGACTTACAAAAATTTCTGTCAGACTGAAAATCTGAGTTTGTATACCCTAAAGGTACTAGACTGTCTGCTTGGTAAACCAACATATAAATCTTTAATATTTTTTAGGTACTTGATTATATTCTTTACCGCAGTCCAATACTCCTACCCTAGATTAAACTGATATTTGTTAACCAAGCCTATGGCAAAATAGATATTTGGTCTAGTACAAAGCGTAGCATACATGAGGCTTCCTACCACTGAAGCATAGAAAACCACCTTCATATTTTCTATCTCATAAGGTGTCTTAGAGCACTGATCTTTGGATAGAGTGATTCCATACTTGAAAGGGAGAAAACCTTTCCTGGAATCCTGCATACTAAAACAAGTAAGGATATCATCGATATACTTTATTTGTGATAAGCCCAATATCCTTTGTTTTCGATCTTGCACGAGCTTGATCTTAAGAATATGACTGGCTTCACTCAAGTTCTTCATACCAAACTGCCCAGATAACCATATTTTAACAATAGATAATGCCCCCACATCATTTTTTATGAACAAGATATCGTCTACATAAAGTACTAGGAAGATCACCATACTTCCATCACGCTTCTTGTACACAAAAGACTCATCCGGACTCTGATCAAAATCATAAAACTTAATGGCTTGATCAAACCAAGTGTTCCAAAATCTCGATACCTTCTTAAGTCCATAAATGGTTCTCTTAAGCTTACACAACATGTGTTCCTGGCCCTTTATAATGAATCCATCTAGTCATGTCATATAAATACACTCGTTAAGACTTCCATTAAGGAAAGCTATCTTGACATCCATTTGCCAGATTTTGTAATCGAAATGAGCAGTAATAGATAAAACAATTTGGATAGTCTTAAGTATGGCTACCGGCGAAAATATTTTCTCATAAGCGATCCGTTCTTTTTGAGTGAACCATGGCTACCGACGAAAAGGTTTTCTCATAATCGATCCCTTCTTTCTGAGTGAACTCTTTAGCAGCAAGCCCAACTTTGAAAGTTTCATCCTTTCCGTCTACTACCCTCTTCCTCTTGTAGATTCACTTACATCCAATGGATTTTATCCCTTCGGGTGGTTCTACAAGTTTTCAGACCTGATTGGAATACATAGATTCTATCTCTAAATTCATAGTCCTTTGCCAAAGATCTGTATCTTTGTCCTAAAGTGCTTCATTGTATTTACAAGGCTTGGTATCTAGTTCTGCCAAAATCTTATCAAAAGACTCTCCAAAGAGCATATGCCGATCAGGTTGATGAACAACCTTCTCACTACGATGACGTACTACCTGTGTTTGTGTACTAATAGTAACACGCTTTGTAGAATCAGAACCCTGTGCATCAGCACCCTATTCTTGATTTGCACCTATCCTGATAATCCTCCCACTACGATAAGGTAATGGGATATCAGTGACTTGTTCTTCCGTTTTACAAGTATTTTCTCTTAGTTCTTCCAGAATAAATTTGTTATTGGGATTGTGATCTATAATCTAATCCTCTTCCAAGAATTGGATATTGGTGCTAGCAATGACCTTCTGATCCTTAAGATTATAAAATAGACCACCCTTTGTTCGCCTGGGATACCCCACAATGAAATAAACTTCTATCCTTGGTTCTAACTTACCCGCGTTTCCTTTCAGCACATGTGCTGGGTACCCCCAAATCCGAATGCGTTTCAAACTAAACTTACGCCCAGTTCACAATTATGTGGAAGTAGATGGTACTAAGTTTAGAATGTAAGCCGCTGTCTCTATAGTGAGTTTCTAAAATAAATCGGATAAACCTGAATAACTTATCATGAACCTTACCATCTCCACAAGAGTCCTATTCTTTCTTTCTGCTACACCATTTTATTGTGGAGTACCAGGTGCAGTCAACTGGCATATAATCTCTTCTAATGACCAGTAATCCCTAAACTCTCCAAAGAGGTGTTTCCCACCATAGTCAGATCGTAGTTATTTAATAGTTTTATCCAAATGCTTCTTCGCCTCCGCTTTGAATTCTTTGAATTTCTCAAAGCATTCAAACTTATGGTGGTTCAGGTAAATGTATCCATACCTTGAGTAGTCATCAATGAAACTAATGAAGTACTCAAAGTCACCTCTAACCCAGATTGTCATAGGATCACACACATCAGAATGAATCAGTTCTAACGGTTCTTTAGCTTTATAGTCTTTGATCGAAAAAGGCCTCTTGGTCATCTTACCCTCTAAGCAAGATTCACAGACTGAAAGTGCCTCTACTTTAAATAAACTCAAAGGTCCATCTGCTACCAATATGTTTATCATTTTTAGATTAATATGACCTAAACGTAAGTGCCAAAGAAACGTTTGGTTTATTAAAGAATGAAACTTTCTCTTATATGGTAAATTAGATATGTTATTTATTTCAGTTAATTCAAGTGTAGGAGAGATTGGAGTAATAACATAAAGATCATCTACCAATGTACCAGAACAGATAACATGTTTATTATCCTTAATAACTACAGAGCTATTAAAATAAACCACATATCCATCTTTAACCAATTTAGAAACGAAAACTAAATTTTTCTAACGGATGGTACATAAAGGTAATCTCTCAATATTAAAACTCGATCTCTACTAAAACTGAAAGTGACATCTCCCACTGCTACTACTGTTACCTAGTATTATTTTCCATATACAGGTAAATCTCTCCATCACTAAGTTGTCAGGTTTTCTAGAACCCCTACAATGACTTGCAAACATGATTAGTGGCTCCCGTATCTACATACTAGGTTTCGGTAGATAACACCGCTAAATATATTTTCACAACTAGTGAACAAAAATTACCCTATTTGTTCTGTCTTCTAAAAAATACTGGACATAGCTTTTTCTAATGCCTTATCTGGTTGCAGTGAAAACATATGTCTTTCGACTTTTTCACACCAGTTCGTGGCCCACTAACTATTCTGAAAGTCGTCTCTCTGTTCCTGAATATTTTTCTTCTTTATGCCTTTCGGCCTAGAGAAATAACTTTTTTCTACAACAAACACATTTTTTGGTATTGAAGAAATACCATTGGTAGTTAAAGTTATATCCAAATTACTTTTCTAGTCAACAAAATTTGATCCCGTTAATTTATTTTCTTTGAGTATTAAAGCGAGTGGGTTAAAAGTCATTTTAATCCTAAGAATCACATAATTAAAAATACCGTTAATTATGACGAGCAATATTTTAAATTTTATTTTAATTTGGATCCCTCTACCATTTAAAAAAAATCACCAGCAGCCTGATTTCCTGTGAATAGCATGCCTCAATGGGAGGACGTTTACTATCCATCGTTTGTCCAGACATACCAATTTCTTTTAATTTTACTATATAGACAACTGACCAAGCCAAGTAAAATTAAATAGCTAGCATAATTTCGGTCTAGTAAATAATAGCAGTGACTTAGATGGAGAGAATACTAATTATTTATAGTTTTGTGTTAACCATCATCTAATCTCAAATCAATCACTTCGCAATGAACCATTCAGATGGAGAAATGATCCACACTAATAATTTTTCAGAATTATCCTTAAAGGAGATTTGTACTGGCAATACCGTAACTAATCTGTTCGATATGGAGGAAGGTCTTACTGTCAACACGCAGGGTTTAATTGCATCGCCTACAAATTGATGATGGAGACCGCATGATTTATCTATGAATAAATTTCTTCTCCCATTTAGATTTTTAAAATATTTTTTGGGGTTATAAAAATTTGTTTAATTAAAATAAATTTATTAATTTTGAAAACTACACGATCTGAAAAAATTAAACATCTTTTCATGTACACGATTTCAAAGATTTTGATTTGCCAAACTATCTTTTCGTATTTAAATGCGTAACAAATAAAATTTAATAAATGCACAATTTTTTCTTTAGCTTTTCAGATAAGGTAGTGATTAAAAATATTTATTTATTTTATTTTTCGTTTCACATTTTTGCAAAAATAATAATTTATTTCGATTACATATGTTTCCATTTAATTAATCCAAAAATCGTAATTAATTCCTACGTTTTTTCAAGATATCTAATTTTATAAAAAATTATCTTAAATGTGATATTTTGTAAAAAATAAAATATCTAAAAAAATTATTTAATTAAAATTACTTAATTAAAAAGTTTAATTTAATTTTTCATTACAAAATATTTTAATTAAAACCAAAATTTTGAATTAATTAAATTAACATTAATAGAATAAATAAAATAAATATGTAATCATTCACGCAGTTCATATATATATATATATATATATACACGATGCATATATCTTGATTTTATAATTCAAGTGAAACGCTAAAGCGTTTAAGTCTCACTAAAGAGAATAAGTTGTATCAATCCTTAGTTGCCTTTGATTCTGTGACCCGATTGAATCAGGAGTCCCTGATACACTTTGATATATCAGTATATATCATATCAGTCTCGTATATATCAGAAAACGCAGGAAAAACAACCTCGAAAGAGAGAACCACCACCGACCACCACAAGCCGCTAACGCCGCCGCTTGGGCACCCACTTCAGGCAGCTTCTGCCACCTCATTTGAGCTCCATTTTAGACGAACTTTATACCATTGGAAAGCTCTCAAAATATGAAAAAAAAATTTCAAAAATTTACTCAAAAATATGATGAAAAACAGCTCAAAAAACTACCCAAAGCCACTACCGCCGCCACCTGTTTCGTCGGCCCTTTTGGGCTTTTCTTGGTGGTTCTTTGGTGTGTTTTTTTTTAAAAAAAATATCCCAAATATCCAACCATGCGTTGCTTCGAAGAACGCCTCAAAAATAGTCCTGAAACAGCCCCCGAACAGTGCCGCCATCGCTCTGCCTGTTTGCACTGCTTTTTGGCCTAATTTGTTTTCTGGTTTCTGGACAAATTTTAAGTTATATTTTACGGCTATTTTATGTCTAAAACATTGCTCAAAAAATAGTCCAAAAAAGGCACAAAAATCATTAAAATCTCCCTCGAACCATCACCAGCAAAGCCGCTAGAACCAGGCTATTTTGGTGATTTTTTCTCGCTATTTTTGACTTATTTTTTATACTATTTTTAATGCATTAATACTGTAAAAAATTCACCCAAAAAAATCGTTTAAAACCATTAAAAACTTACCGCGATCCATGGCCCGTAAAAACCCAAACCACCGCCGGTGCTGCCTCCATTCTTCGTATTCTTGGATATATTCAATATGTTCTTAAATAATCTAAATAGATATTTTAAAAATAGAAACTAGTTATTACATCGATTCTATGTGTTCTGAAGGCTCACATTCGATCTATCACGGTCAACCCCCATAATTAAAAATAATCATCATCATTCAAACCCATTCAGTCAAACATAAAATAAATGATGATCATAAAATCAGGATTAGAACGCTTACAAAACTGAGTTAGCACAATTCTAAAACGATCTGGCCTTAATAACCGTAAATAAAAATAAAACGATTCTGATACCAATTGTTGGAGACAAGACTGCCAAAATTATTATTTTTGTAAATGATCATCTGAAAAAATTAACTGAACAGTTAAACACCGAAATGAGCTCCAAATAAAACTTTTAATGGCGAACGATCAAAATAAAATCCGTGTATCCGAAGTTAATTTAGAAGAATACCTTTCTACCAGTTGAATCTTCAACTACGATTTGAATTCGAGATGAAGCTCCTATAAAATATTCTACTGTATTCTCTTATACGGTTCTTGAATGTATGGTGGGCTATAATCTATCAAGAATGCGTACCGACAGAACCTGGACAGTTTTAGTCTTAGAAAACAAGTTAAGTTATAAAACTGGTTCAGCCTACCAGCATATATATAGGGCTACAATATGGACCTGTAGAGTAATTATGAGTAAGACTCCCAGTAAAATATAGACATGTACCAACAGTTTCTGTAATTAAGCAAACTTCATAGCAGTATCTATAATTATGAAAAACTAACGGCGATTTCTGTAATTTTCATAAAATACTCAATTATAGTTCACACCACTAAAGAACTATAATTGTACTCTAACCCATAATCTTAAGAGTTTCTTGCATTAAGCTCTTGTTATCAAATGCTTATTATTTCTCCCCACGTTAAGATTTTCGATACCCACCAATTAAATTTAATTACTAACAATTTAATTTAATCTGCATCTTGTAATTTTTTAAACCCTTTCGCTTAACTTATTTGATCGCCGGATAATCAAATCCACCTGTAGGGTTTGGCCCGGTCAAAACTTATAAGCTTCCTTAAGGGAGTATCGCCAATTTCAATCTTTCAGGATGTGGATTCCGCCAATAATTAATATTCACCATATAAATAATACCACTATCCAACTCACCAGGAATACAGACCCATATAAGATCGCACTCTAATCAAAATAACAAATATTAAATATACGCAAATCAATAATTATTTCAAGATTAAGAACATAAACACTATTCATGATAACCTTAGGGTGTGAATTAATTTATATAGTCAGTATAAAATTAATTACCCTAATAGACGACATTATTATCTATTTTTCGTAACCAAGACAAACTTACTAAAACTTTGTTCTACAATCATACCGATGGTATGTCTATTTCCATCTAAATTGTGAACATAAAACTTATACTTTGTAAGAACCTAAACTCTGATCTTCTGTGTGTAAGTCGTACTCTACACACCTGATTAAATATTATACATAACATTAAACAAATGATACACATACATTGCTCGTAAAAATTCTCATAAAATAGAAAATTAATTTTATTAAGATAAAATTAAATACTAAAAATATAATTTTCAGTACATCAACCCTAATATATCACAGTGTATCAGGAAAGTCTAATGCGATTAGAATACAAAAAACTGACAGGAACGAGGATTGATACAGCTTATCTTCAACAGGAGTTTAAAACTCACCAGAGTTTCTAATCGATCATAAAATTGGGATATAAATATATCTTGCATATATATTAATATTATCTGCGTGGATGATGTATATTTATTTTATTTTATACTGTTAATTTAATTAATTCAAGAAATTTGATTTTAATTAAAATATTTTCTAATGAAAAATAAAATTAAGTTTTTGTAATTAAAGTTTTTAATTAAATGAAAACATTTTAGACATTTTATGTTTTTACAAAATAACACGTTTACAATAATTTTTTTAGAAAATTAGATATTTTGAAAAGATGTAAAAATTAATTATGGATTTTGAATTAATTAAATAAAAAAATATTTAATCTAAATAAATTATTAATTTCTAAAAAATGTGAAACGAAAAATAAAATAAATAAATGCCTTTAATCACTACCATAACTAAAAAGCTAAAGAAAAAATTATACATTTATTAAATTTTATTTGTTACGCATTAAAACACGAAAAGATGATTTAGCAAACCAAAATCTTTGGAATCGTATACACGAAAATATATTTAATTCTTTCAGATCGTGTAGTTTTAGAATTAATAAATTTATTTTAATTAAACAGATTTGTTTAACCCTAAAAATATTTTAAAAATTTAAGTGGGAGAGAAAATTTATTCACAGATAAATTCAACGGTCTTCATCACCAGTTTGTAGGCGATGTAACTAAATTCTACGTGTTGGCAGTAGGCCCTTCCTTCCCATCAGACAAATTAATTACGGTATCGCCAGTACAAACCTCCTTCAAAGATAATTCTGGCATAATTGTTAGTGTGGATCACTTCTCTATCTGAAGAGTTCATTGCGAAGCAATTGATTTGAAATTAGGTAATAGTTAACACTTAGCTGTATATAATAGTATGCTCTCCATTTGAGTCACTACTATTATATACTGGGCCGAAACTATGTCAGCTATTTAGATAGTAAAATTAAAAAAAATTGGCCTGTCTAGACAAACGATGAATAATAGACATCCTTCCATCGAGGCATGCTATTCATAGGGTACCAAGCTGCTGGCGAATTAATTTTAAAATGGTAGAGAGAACCAAATTAAAATAAATTTAAATTTTTGCTCATCATAATTAACAGTATTTTTTAATTATGTGATTCTCGAGATTAAAATGACTTTTAACCCACTCACTTCAATACTTAAACAAAACAAACTTACAGGACCAAATTATGTTGACTAAAAACGGAACTTGGACATTGTCTTAACTGCCGAGATTACAAATTTATATTAACTGAGATATGTCAACCGGTACCTGATGTGAGGGCGACTGAAAGGAAATCCAGGTCCATCAGAAGTGGCAGAAAGTTGATAAGATGGCTTGCTGTTACATTTTGGCTTCAATGTCAAATATTTTGCAGCATCAGCATTAGTCTATACCCAATGCCTATGACATGATTATGAACCTCAAAGAAATATTTAGAGATCAAAATCATGCTGCTAGGCAAGTGGTCATAAAATCTCTAATGAATGCAAACATGACTGAAGGCACCCCAGTTAGGGATCATGTTCTGAAGATGATCAGTCTTCTAAATGAACTAGAAATCCTTAGAGCTAAAATTGACAGGAAAACCCAGGTTGATATCATACTCCAGTCGCTACTTAAAAGTTTTAAGCAGTTTTTCCTGAACTACTTCATGAACAAGCTCATCTTTTCATTGGCAAAACTTTTTAAGGAACTTCAAACCGCCGATGGTGTTCTTTAGAAGCCAAGTTCTGTGTATGTGGCTGAGAAGGGTTCTTTATCTAAGCCGAATGGCAAGAAGAAGAAAAACGTTCAGACACGGAGCGACACAGCTCTAAAAGCAGTTAAGGGACCAAAAGTTGGTGTGAAGAAGCCGAGAGGTAAGTGCTATCACTGTAACCAGTTTGAGCATTGAAAAAAGAAGTGTCCGATTTTTCTCAGTAAGTAGAACAAACCAAGTAATTTCTATTCACTGGTAGTTGAAACATGTTTAGTGGTGTTATCTACTGGTACCTGGTGCGTAGATATGTGAACTACTAATCATGTCTATAATTCTTTTTAGGGGTTCTAGAAAATCAAGCAGCTTAGTGATGTGAAAATACACCTGCATAAAAGCAATAATACAAGGGTGGAAGCAGTTGTAGTAGGAGATGTCACTCTCAGTTTTAATAGAGATAGGATACTTCTTCTGAAAGATTGTCTTTATGTACCTTCGATTAGAAAAATTTTAATTTCAATCTCGTGCTTAATAAAGAATAAATATTCTGTTCATTTTGGTGACTCTGTGGTTGTGAAGAAAAATAAATATTTTATTTATTCTGGTACATTGGTGGATGATCTATATATCGTATCTCCTATCTCTCCTACACTGTAACTAACTGAAATGAATAACGCATCTAATTTACTATATAAGAGAAAGTTTCATTCTTTAATGAACCAAAGATTTCTTTGGCACTTACGCTTGGGTAATATTAATCTAAAAAGGATAAACATACTGGTAGCAGATGGACCTTTGAGTTCATTGGAAGTGGAGGCACTTCTAGTCTGTGAATCTTGCTTAAAAGGTAAAATGACCAATAGGCCATTTTCGGCCAAAGGATAAGCTAAAGAACCATTGGAGCTGGTTCATCCTAATGTGTGTGGTCCTATGAAAATCCGAGTTAGAGGTGGCTTTGAGTACTTTGCTAGTTTCATTGATGACTACTCAAGGTATGGATATGTTTACCTGATGCACCGTAAGTTTGAATGCTTTGAGAAATTCAAAGAATTCAAGGCAGAGGCGTAGAAGCGTCTAGGTAAAAGTATCAAATCAGTACAATCCCACCGTGACGGAGAATACCTCTTTGGAGAGTTTAGGGATTACCAGTCATCAGAAGGGATTATATCCCAGTTGATTGCACCTGATACTTCACAGCAGAATGGTGTAGCAAAAAGAAGGAATAGGACTCTTATGGAGATGAAAAGGTCCATGATGAGTTATTCAGGATTACCTGATTCGTTTTAGGGACTCGCTATAGAGACAGCGGCTTACATTCTGAACTTGATACCTTCTAACTCAGTACCTTCTACTCCCACAGAATTGTAGACCGGGCGTAAGCTTAGTCTGAAACACATTCGGATTTGGTAGTGTCCTGCACAAGTGCTGAAAGGAAACGTGAGTAAGTTAGAATCGAGGACAGAAGTCTGTTTCTTTGTGGGGTATCCCAAGAGAACGAAGGGTGGTCTATTTTATAATCTTAAGAATCAAAATGTCATTGTTCGCACCAATGCCCGATTCTTGGTAGAGGATTGTATTATGGATCACAGGCCCAATAGAAAAATTATTTTAGAAAAACTGAGAAAAAATACCAGTAGAACAGAAGAAGAACCACAAGTCACTAATATTCTATTACCTCATCATAGTGGGAGAATAATCGAGACAGGTGCAAATCAAGAACAGGGTGCTGGTGCATATGGTTCTGATTCTGCACAGCGTGTTACTACTAGTACACAGACCCATTTAGTGCCTCGTCGTAGTGAGAGAGTTGTTCATCAATCTGATTGGTATATGTTCTTGGGAGAGTCTTTTGACAGGATCCTGGAAGAACTAGATACCGAACCCTGTAACTTTAATGAAGCACTTCAGGATAAAAATGCAGATCTTTGGCAAATGGCTATGAATTCAAAGATTGAATCTATGTATTCTAATCAAGTCTGCGAACTTGTTAAACCACCCAAATGGACAAAACTCATTGGATGCAAGTGAATCTACAAGAGGAAAAGAGTAGTAGACAGGAAGGTTGAAACCTTCAAAACTAAGCTTGTTGCTAAAGGGTTCACCGAGAAAAAGGAGATCGATTATGAGCAAGCCTTTATTGGAGGCAAAACTGCCAAGATCTTTGTTCTTCCAAACGATTATCTAAAAAAAATTAACTAGAATGACAAACGCCAAAATGGGCTCCAGATAAAACTTTTGATGACAAATGATCAAAATAAAACCACTGCATTTAAATTTAATTTAGAAGAATACCTTTTTACCGATCGAATCTTCATTTGTGATTTAAATCCAAGTTGAAGCCCCTGTCAGATCTTCTACTATATTCCCTTATGCAATTCCTGGATATAGTGTGAGCTATAATCTTTCAAGAACTCGTACCGGCAGAACTTGGACAGCTTTAATCGTAAAGACAAGTAATGAAACTGGTTCAACTAACCCGCATATTTATAAGGCTACAGTAGGGACCTGAAGAGTAATTATGAGTAAAACTTCTAATGAAACACAAACACGTATTTGCGATTTTCGCAATTAAGCAAATTTCATAGAGATTTCTATAATTTTCATAAAACACTAAATTACAGTTCACACCACTAAAGAACCATAATTGTACTCTGACCCATAATCTCAAGACCATCTTGCATTGAGCTCATGTTATTAAATGCTTACCATTTCTCCCCACGTTATGATTCTTGATACCACCAATTATATTTAATTACTAACAATTTAATCTAATCGACATCTTAATATTTCTTAAACTCTTATGCTTAACTTATTTGACCGCCGGATAATTAAATCCACCTACAGGGTTTAGTCCGGTCAAAACTTATAAGCTTCTTTAAGGGGTTATCGTCAATCTTGTTCTTTTGCGATGTGAATTCCGTTAATAATTAATATAACGGAAGCATAAGATTGCACCCTCTAATAAATTAAAACAATAAATATTAATTATATATAAATTAATAATTATTTCAGAATTAAGTGGATAAGCACTATTCATTATAAACTTAGAGTGTGAATTAATTTATATAGTCAGTATAAAATTAATTACCCCAAATGTCCTGTTCAATACACACAAAAGTGTACTGGCACAGAGAATTGGAACAACAGACGACGCTATTATCTGTTCCCCGTAACTAAGACAGACCTACTAAAACTCTGTGCCATAGTCGTACCGATGGTATATTCATTTTTATCTAAACTATGAACATAAAACTTATATTCTGCAAGAATCTAAAATCTTATCTTCTGTGTGCAAGTCGTACTCTACACACCAGATTAAATACTCTACAGAATATCGGATATCCATGTGTAACATTAAAGAAATGATACACATACATTGCTCATAAAAATTCTCATAAAATAGAAAATTAATTTTAATAAAATAAAATTAAATACTAAAAATATAATTTTCAGTATACCAATCCTAGCAACCTTTTCGCCAGTAGCCATGCTTAAGTTTATCCAGATTCTCTTATCCATTACTGCTCAATTCGATTACGAAATCTCTTAAATTGATGAGTGTATTTATATGATACAACCATCTTATCATCTGTGTGCAAGTCGTACTCTACACACCAAATTAAATACTCTACAGAATATCAGATATCCATGTATAACATTAAAGAAATGATACACATATATTGCTCATAAAGATTCTCATAAAATAGAAAATTAATTTTAATAAAATTAAATTAAATACTAAAAATATGATTTTCAGTATACCAACCCTAGCAACCTTTCGCCAGTAGCCATACTTAAGTTTATCCAGAGTCTCTTATCCATTACTGCACATTTTGATTACGAAATCTCGCAAATTGATGAGTGTATTTATATGATACAACCAAACTGATTCATTACGAATGGCTAAGAGCACATGTTGTGCAAACTTAAGAGATTCATTTATGGATTTAAGCAGGCATCGAGATCTTGAAATACTCAATTTGATCAAGCCATTACGTCTTATAATTTTGATCAGAGTCTAGATGAGTCATATGTGTACAAGAAGCGTGACAGAAGCGTGGAGATCTTTCTAGTACTTTATGTAGACGATATCTTATTTATCGAAAATGATGTGGGAGTATTATCTACGGTTAAAGTATGTTTATCTAGACAGTTCAATATGAAGGACTTGGGAGAAGCCAGTAATATCCTTAGGATCAAGCTTGTGCGAGATCGAAAATAAAGGATGTGGGCTTATCACAAATAAAGTATATCGATGATATCCTTACTCATTTTTGCATGCAGGATTCCAAGAAATGGGTTTCTCCCTTTCTAGCATGGAATCACTTTATCCAAGGATCAGTGTCTTAAGACACCCGATCAGATAGAGAAGATGAAGGCGGTTCCTAATACTTCGACAGTAAGAAGCCACATGTATGTTATGCTTTGTACTAAACCCGACATGAGCTTTGCCGTTAACATGGTTAGCAGATATCAGTCTAATTCAGGACAGGAGCATTGGACTGCAGTAAAGAGTATAATCAATTACCTAAAAAGAACTAAAGATTACATGTTGATTTACCAGGCAGACAGTCTAGTACCTTTAGGGCACACGGACTCAAATTTCAAGTCTAACAAGGATTCTCGTAAGTCTACCATAAGATATGTGTTTACCTTAGGAGGTGGAGCTATAAGTTGGAGGAGTATCAAGTAGTCCTGCATTGCTAATTCCACCATGGAGGCTGAGTATGTGATAGCTTCTAAAGCAGCCAAGGAGGCCATTTGGCTCAGGAACTTCTTGTTGGATCTAGAGATGGTCTCTTTAGTTCAGTCGGCTATTACACTTTATTGTGGTAATAGCGGAGCGGTTGCAAACCAGAATGAGCCAAGAGTCCACAAAAAAGAAATCACATTGAGCGTAAGTATCACCTGATACAAGAAATTATACAGAGAGATGATATTGCTATGACCAAAATTGCATCATGAGACAACTTTATAGACCCTTTTACAAAGAGTTTACCGACTAAGACTTTTGATTGTCATGTAGAGGGTATGGGAGTTAGATGTATGGTAGCATAGTTTTGAGAATAAGTGGGAGATTGTTAGGGTTAGTATACTGAAAATTATATTTTTAGTATTTAATTTTATTTAATAAAATTAATTTTTTATTTTATGAGAATCTTTATAAACAATATATATATCATTTCTTTTAATATTGCGCATGGATGTCTTTTATTCTGTATAGTATTTAATATGATGTATAGAGTATGGCTTACACACAGAAGGTCAGATTTTAAGTTCTTACAGAATATAAGTTTTATATTCACAGTTTAGATGAAAATGAATATACCATCGGTACGACTATAGCACAGAGTTTTAGTAGGCCTATATTGGTTACGGAGAACAGATAATAGCGTCGTCTATTGTTCCGACTATCTGTACGAGTACATTTTGTGTGTATTGAATGAGACATATTGGGGTAATTAATTTTATACTGGTTAATATAAATTAATTCACACTCCAAAATTATTATTAATAGTGCTCAAGATCTTAATCTTGAAATAATTATTGATTTGCGTATATTTAATATTCGTTGTTTTGATTCATTAGAGAGTGCGATCTTAT
>JAOTRH010464798.1:0-27888 GCA_034768845.1 Heliamphora exappendiculata
ATTTAAACGAACATTGTGTTCCATTTAAATATATCAAAAGTCGTAAATGTACAATATCTAATTATGCTATAGTATTTTATTTATTATGCTATAGTATTTGTTTATTTAATGAATTTTTTTTTAATATTGGTTTTTTTTCTGACTTTTTAAAAAATACCACTTTCAAGAATTTAAACGAACATTGTGTTCCATTTAAATATATCAAAAGTCGTAAATGTACAATATCTAATTATGCTATAGTATTTGTTTATTTATATGTTTTGAGATTATAATATCAATTTTATTTATTATTTATTATACAAGTATAAAAAAAAAATTTAATTAAAATAGAATAATTTACATCAATATACAAAAAAAAATTATTTATTTTAACTCCCGAGTTAATAAACTCCTTATTTAGTCCCTGATGAGTGATATGAATCAACCTCTCAGCGGAGGTAGGAATATTCAGAAGAAGAAGATAGTTTGGCACGACATTCTTCATTCATTGGGACCTTCTTATCATTTACTTCTTAGTGATGATGAGGCTTACTAAGTGAGAGTTGAAAGTTCCCATAGGACTTCACAAAAAATGCAAAGTTCCCATTTTATATTTTAGCAGACGGAGTTTAAATATATTTTTACGATTTTTTGATATTTAAAGGTGTTTGGATCAATTTATGTGTATTTTGATTAATTTATGAGAGATTTACTGTCTACAGATGTGGGACCCAATTAATATCGAGATAAAAATTAGTATGAAATAAGTGTCAAATAGTTGATATAGCAGCTAGAAAATTTTAAACTTGAGACTTTTGGGAGCAAATTAACTCCCGAATATTTACCGTTTAAAGTACTTACTTTGTAAGGCCTGTTGAATAGAATATTCCAAACTCGTTGAGTATATTATTTATATAAAAAATTATATTAATTGAATATTAGTAGTTACATTATTATTAAAACAAATGTATCTAACATTGATATAATTAACTATATTGAATCAATTTAATTTCTTGAATGAATGATTCTTGTTGAGATTTAATCATTAATCCTCGAACGCAAATAGAAAAAAAAAACCACACACAAAACAAAAAAATAATCAACACTGAGGATTTACGTGTTTCGACCCACACCGATGTACGTCCACGAGCGAAAAAAAAAATATTTCACTATATCGAATATGAAAAAGTACAACACCCGTCATCTTTCTTTCTACCAACTAACCTCTCAAATTATTCCCATAATTTTCTCTCTAACTCTAAAACTCTACCAGTGTCTTATTTATAGATACATCAATGAAACCCTAAAAGCATATAAGCTCATTTAAAATTAAACTCTATAGAAATATGATTTTTAATGGGTTTCTAATCTCCTCCCAACTCCAATTATATATAGACCAATATAATAAAAAAAATACGCGCCATGTAGAATACAAGACATTTAGTCCAATAATTTTTACCTTGACTTGAATTTTACAAACCACATGGAAGATAACCAGCGTTGATGTTGATACTACCATTATTGTCAAATTGTCACACCAAAACAACGTGGTTCACATCTCTACACCGAGGTACCCACACCCCAACGAGGCTGCTCCACAAAACTCACTACTTTGTATAAAGAGCGTGGCTCCACAGCTCCCCCTTTTGTGCACACAACCGAAGAAATTATCACCACCAATCAAACCAAGAGCAAAGGAGACTCGCTTCTATTGAGGTGTACACATTTTCTCATGTCTATCGTATTGGTCTCATTGTCCGGAGCTTTCCTATTAATATCTAACAATTGTTATTGTCACATCTTGCCGGCATCCTACATACCATCTGATTTTCTCACATACACACATGTACTATCCCATCGCTTCCGTACACCCCTTCCCATGTTACGTGTGTTTCTCTGCAACTGTTTTTTACTCCGATGATCCTTATACTTTGTCGGTGTATATCGCCTACCTATTCTACTCATCTGATGTTTTCTAATAGTTTCACCTGTCACAACACTCCCTATAAGCTCATATAGATTGTCAATCATATGTCCGTGAAGTACATCCATGCTCCCATTTGAAACTCAAAGAACTCGACCTCCAGATGAGAATTTACAACCTCTCGAATCCAGCATCCTCTGAGAAATCAAATTCTTTCTTATATTCGAGACATATATAACCCTAGTTAAAATTAAAACAGTCCCATTAGACCTGCAAATTCTCATTATTCCTATACCAACAACTCTGCTCACTATATTATTAGTCATCCTAACAGTACCCCATTCGCGTGACTGATACATATCACAATATTCTTTAATTACACGCATGTAGAACGAACAATCATAATCTAATATCCAATCAAATTTTCTTATACTTGAAGTAACTATAAGCACAATCTAATTATTTATGGTTGGAGCCTTCTATTATCACAATCTCTAATGAATGTTCTTTCCTCTTATCCACCGTGTATTTCGGACAATTACTCTTCATATGACCTTCCTTGTCACAATACTAGCATATTACTATGTAACCCCTCGACTAGGAACAACATTTTTTCTTGGATCCTTCTTACCTCACTATCGTCCTACTTCTGAACTTTCCACTGCCCGATGCAATCATAATCCCCTCTCCTAATGATGTCACTCTCCCTCTTGTTCAGGATGTCATTAGATACAAGAACAACAACAATCTTGTTGGTAGATGTCTCGTATTCTGTGGACCCATTTAATTAGAATTTTATTTACATGTATTTGGGTTTGGCTGGAGTCATGAATCCATAAGGAGTCTAATACATATAGAGTTTGTAATTATATGGGGTTAAAATTTTAGAGTTTGTCAATAAATAAAACTTTATAATCCTAACTATTTGTGTGGAGGGAAAATTATGGGGGTAGAGATGTAGAGAGAAATGGAAAAATACCAAGGGAACGAGAATACATTTTGAGCGAAAAAATGAGATTTATTTCAGTGCTCAGGTTGTGGGTGTCGGATTTTTTGGTATTTTTTATCTCAATTATACATTCTACAGTTATAGAGAATTATCTCTCGCACCCGTTGATGTAGGTTGTGCCAAACCACGTATATTCTCGTGTAATATTTTCTTTGGTGTGTGCATGGATGTGTGCTTCTGTTCGCGTTTGGAGATTGGTGTTTGAATTTCAACAAGTGGTATCACAACCAACGATAGACGATTCAAAGCCGTAGTGGTTGATCGGAATAAGATTTTTTTTATTATTTTCTTCATATAAATCAAAAATATTTTTTTTGCACAAAAGAAAAAAAAAATACGATAGGAAGATGAAGGGAGGCGGCCACAAAAGCAACCTATTGGAATGATTTGCATCAAATTAATTTTTTCGATTTTCGTGCGAAGAATTTGAGATTGATGATGGAATTTGTAATCACGCTTAACGGAACGGCTTGACTAGTTGACTTGAAACCTAATCAATTGATAATAGCTAATTTTGGTTATTGAGATCATGATTGATCCGCTTGAAAAACGGTGAGATTCTTGGGAATCTAATTTATTGGACAATAATCTTGTGTGGTTGCAATATTGAAATTGATGGTTTAAAATTACTCTGGTATATTGGCTCGTATGTATAGCAAATTAATTTAAGAAAAAAATGTACCATAATGTTTTTTGCGTTGCGGATTCATTGGTACGGTCAAAATTTTCAGATTCTAAATGATTTGATAGAATTGGATAGATCAGCTTAGATTGAGATTGATCGGGCAAGATCAAAAAATATTAGAGGCAATTGGGTTTGATTGCAGATGATCAGAGGCAATCGGGAGTAATCTGGTTCAATCAATTATGAAAAACTAATCGCCAATGGATACAACTAGGGATTTTAGTTGCAGGTGGAGTCAAGTCAAACGGTGATTTTTTAATTCGATAAATGATTAGCAATCAGGACACCTCGACGAATAGATGTCGAGCATCTCAGTATAGCGAATTAAGGGCGACAGCAGAATTGACATCAACACTGTTTATCTCTAGGGTGATTTGTAAAATTTAAGCCAATGTAGAGATTGTTGATGTATGTCTTGTATTCTATGAACCCGTTTAATTAGAATTTTATTTACATGTATTTGGACTGGGCTAGAGTCATGAATTTATAAAGAGTTTAATACATGTAGGGTTTGTAATTATATAGAGTTAGAATTTTAGAGTTTTTTCTATAAATAAAACTCTATAATTTTAGTTATTTGTGTAGAGAAAAAATCAAAGGGGTAGAGATGTAAGGAGAGATAAAAAAATATCAATGGCACAGAAATAATTTTTGAGCGAAAAAACATGATTTATTTCAGGGTTCGGGTTGTGGGTGTCGAATTTTGGAATATTTTTTATCTTGGTTGTACATTCTACTGTTATAGTGAATTATTTCTCACACCCGTTGACGTAAGCAAGTTGTGCCGAACCACGTATATCCTCGTGTGATATTTTCTTTGGTGTGTGCATAGATGTGTGGTTCTGTTCGCGTTTAGAAGTTGGTATTCAAATCCCAACAAATCTCATCTAAAGTAAGACTATTTTTTTTCAAATATCAGTGTAGTTCTTAGATGTTCGTATAATGAAGGTAAGAAAATCAACAAGATAATTTTTTTATCCTCATCCTCGATCTTTGCGCCGATATAATCTAATTCTGTTAGTATCTTATTGAACTCGTCCAAATGTTCCATATAACTCACTTACTATACCATCTGAAGTGTATATAAATGTTTCTTTAAAAGCAATCGATTTGTTAAATTCTTGGACGGGTACTTGCTTTCCAATTTAGGTCACAAAGTATTGTCGGGTCGATTTCATTTATGACTTTCGAAGAGTGTTATTACCGAGGTACAATTGAATTGTACTATTCATCGAGTCCCTCATCTCCTCCCACTCTAAATCTTTCATCGTTTTTAATTTTTTCAACTTCTTCTTAAGAGCCATGATCAGTCCCTCACATGTCAAAATATTCTTCAACTTTTTCTGCTATAAGGTGAGTCGTTGTGATCGTTAAAAGCATCAATTACAAAATGCGAATTCTTCAACGCCATTAGCTTCGTATCTAACAATCTCCCACAATCTAAACTCGTCAAAATAACAGATATATATAACACTTGTCCCATGCAGTCCAAATCGTATTCGGTTATACCCTATCACTCTTGACTGCTTTTGATCATGTCGGATCAATTTCAATTTATACCGATCAATCCAAGCCAATCAAATAATACAAAACTTAAAAATTCTAACCGTACCAATAAATCTACAACACTACAAAGTTTTGAAATATACTTTCTCCTTTAATTATTTTACTATATATATAAATCGATATAACAAATTCTAAAATCCAATCAGCAAGAAAATACTAAAATCCAAATTTTAGTAAGCAATTACCAAAATCCAAATTCTCAATCAGCAACGCAAACTTTGTTGGCAATAAATGACACAAGCGCCGCACTAGCTGCACACCAATTTTTCTTTTTTTCTTTTAATTTGTGCGAATTAAATAACTTTTTATTTATACAGTACAAAATTAAATTGTATACCTTGCTCCAATCACCCATCACGATTTTGAATCGTTAACCATCGGTTCTAACGGCTCTAACACCACTTGTTGAAATTTAATTACCAATCTTTGAACGCAAATAAGAGTAAAAAATCACACACAAAACGAAAAAAATAATTAATACCAAGAATTTACGTAGTTTGGCCCAAATTAACCCACGTCCACGAACGAGAGAAAAAATATTTAAAATAGTACAACACCGTTCTCGCTTCTTTCTTCCAACTAGTATATTACATTGTTTTTATAATTTTATCTCTAACTTTATATCTCCATCAATGTCTCATTTATAAACCATTACAGAAACTCTAAAAGTTCATAAGCCTTTTAAAATTAAATTTTATACAAATAAAATTCTTAATGAATTTCTAATTTCATTCCTACACAATTACATATAAATCAATATAATAAAAAAATACAATATACCTAGCCCTACCTAGCCCTACATTTCCTCACTCGCCAAACCCTACAATATGAACTGGCAGCTATGAAGAACAAGAATATTGTTATGTTGAGTCACAACAATGGCATACTGCCAAACATGATTACCATATGGCATCTTCAGTTACATCACTAGAATCCCTAATTGCTAAGTTAAAGCATTAGAAAAAAATATTGGGATAATAAACAATTAATTTTATTTAAGATATTTTTATAAATATTGATCTCATTACTAAGGTTTAAAAAAAAGAGTTCTATTTTTTAATTTAAAAATTGATCATGACAAATTTGTCCTTATTTGTAGATTATTGAATCTCATTTACTAAAATTTTTGCTGGTAAGTTTTATAATTTCATAATTTTCAATATATAAATTTATTTTTAATATAATTAATATTTTTAAAATCTACTTGTTAAGACCGATTAAATAAGATATCTAGCTATATTAAATATAAAATTATGTAAAAATAATAAAATTTAATAAATTAATAATTTTTTTATTTTTTTTGAAATAGAGAAATTTCTCAATTTAAAAAAGTAAGAAATATCTTTATTTTTCTCAATTTCAAAACTAATTTCCCACTTTTAAAAGTGAGAAATTCTTCAGTTTAAATTTCCTAGTTTTAAAACTAATTTATCAAATTCAAAACTAAAAAAAATTCTCAATTTTAAATTTTCTAGTTTTAAAACTAAATTTCTCAATTTTAAACTAAAAAAATTTCTTAATGGCTACATTTATTTTCATTTATAAAGAAGCAACAACTACTACCATTTTTAATTAAATGTGATTGAGAGCTAAACAATTAATGTTGACTATTTTAATAGAATTAAAAGTATATTTGGTATAAAAAAAACAAATATAATAGGACCAAGATAAGAAAAGGAAAAAAAACATGAGACTGATTTTTTTAATAATTTATATATATGGGAACTCCCCTTAAAAAGTTATATTGTAAATTTGGGTGAACATTAAAAAGACCCAAAAAAAAAAGGGAGTGAAACTAGTATAACCATCCCAATATTGTTGAGTTGTATGAACTAAAATAAATAAATAATGAAATTGTGAAGCCATGTAATTGGCTGACCTTTCTTGGTTTTAGATCTGGCAGGCATAGTTGCATATATATTATAGATTTGTAGATGGGTTAGTGTTGGGTGTATATCTTGTATTTTGTAAACTCGTATAATTAGAATTTTATTTATATGTATTTGAGTTAAATTAGAGTTATGAATTCATAAGTAGTCTAATATATGTAAGATTTGTAATTATATGCGGTTAGTAGAGAGAGATAAAAAAATACCAGGAACACGAGAGTAACCTTTGAGTAAGAAAACGGGGTTTATTTCAGGGCTCGGATTGTGGATGTCGAATTTTGGGGTATTTTTTATCACGACTTTGTACATTCTACGGTTATAGTTGATTGTTTCTCTCACTCGCAGATGTAGGCAGGTTGTGCCGAATCACGTATATCGTTACGTATTTTTCTTTGGTATGTGTAATATTTTTTGCTTTCGTTTGCGTTCGGGAATTGGTATTCAAATCCCAACAAGTGGTATCAGAACCAACGGTGGACGATTCGAAACCGTGATAGATGTTCGGAGCAAGAAATTATTTTTGATTTTCGATTCGATATAAATTAAAAATTAAGACTATTAATAGCTTTGAACGGAGTTTGATTTTATTTAAATTCTCAAAAGGAAGTTGATTTTGTTTTGATTGCCATCAACGAAAATCACGGGCACAGAACATTTTGGGAATGGAAAGAGAAATTAAATCAACGGATTAGGAATTAGGATTAGGAATTAGCATGGAAACAAATTTTGATTTTTTTATCTAGTATGGTGAGATCATGAAATCAACCGTTTGAATGTTTTTTGTTATATCAGATCGTATATATAATAAAAAAATTCAAGACGAATATATATTCTAAGGTTTTTTAGCGCTGCGGATTCATTGGTACGGTTAGAATTTTTAAATTTTGAATAATTTGATGGGATTGGACAAATTGAATTAGATTGAGATTGATCGGGCAAAATCAAAGGTGATCAGAGACAATCGGGTTTAATTACAGGTGATCAGTGGCAATCATGAGCAATCTGGTTCAATCAATGGTGGAAGACTAATCATCAATGGATGCAGTTGAAATTTTAGTTGCAGATGAAGTCAAGTCAAACGGTAATTTCCTAATTTGACGAATAATTAGCAATCAGAACACCTCAACGCATAGGTGTCGGGCATCTCGGTGTGGAGGTGCGGGCCATAATATTTTGAGTGTGACGGATTAACGACGACAGCAAAATCGACATCAACACTGTTTATTTTCAGGGTGGTTTGCAGAATTTAAGCCATGATGGAGATTGTTGGGTGTATGTCTTGTATTCTGTAGACCCGTATAATTAGAATTTTATTTACATGTATTTGTGCATGGCTGGAGTCATGAATCCATAAGGAGTCAAATATATGTAGGGTTTGTAATTATATGGGGTTAGAATTTTAGAGTTTGCCTATAAATAAGACTCTATAATTCTAGTTATCGGGTTGAGAGAAAATCAAATGGGGTAAAGTGTATGGAGAGATGGCAAAATATCAAGAACACGAGAGTAACCTTTGAGCAGGAAAACGGAGTTTGTTTCAGGGATCGAGTTGTGAGTGTCGAATTTTGGGATATTTTTTATCTCGAGTTTGTACATTCTACAGTTATAGTTGATCGTTTCTCTCACCTGTAGATGTAGGTAAGTTGTGGCGAATCACGTATATCTTTACGTTTTTTTTTTGGTATGTGTAATATTTTTTACTTTCATTTGCGTTCAGAAATTGGTATTCAAATTCCAACAATTAGTAAATGTGATAACAAATTAAGATGGTCCTTTCATTTCGATGTACACCTCTCACCCGATTGCACCTCTTTTTGGTGCCAATACTGCGGGGTCACTTTGGAGAGATTTTAGTCTCTTGCTTTTGTACTTCTTTTATACTTAACCCCAAAAAAATGAAGTGTTGAAAAAGAAGAATAATAAAAAGGGAGTGATATTTGAAGTGGAGAAACATGAAAAGTGAAATAGTTGGTGATAAGAATGTTTTATAATACTAACTTTATAATAAATAAATATAAAACTGATTTTAAATTACAGCATAAACAAATGAGCCTGTTATGGATAATTTTGAAATACAAAATTTTGAGTTGGTTTTTAATTTTGAGTTCACACTGTATGAGTTAGTTTCCTCTTAATAACATATATAAATTTATTCTTTTGTTTTTATAATACTATAAATTTGTCCTAGCTAGGTTGAGAAGGTGTTTCATGTTTAGATTTGTGTTTTGAGTTTGCTATTTACTTATAAATAAATAAATAAATAATAAATATAATATCTTAAAAATTAAACTAATGTTATATGTTTGGAGATTTAATCACTAATTTTCAAACACAATTAGAAGCATAACCATGCATACACCAAAGAAAAAATCAAATGACAATATATGTGATTCGGCACAACATGCTTACGTTCACATATAAGAGAGATAATTCACTATAATCTGTAAAGTGTATAATCGTGAAATAAAAAATACTCAAAAATCTAATATCTAAAATTCAAACCTTGAAACAAATCTTGTTTTCTTGTTTAAAAGTCACTCTGATGCCCGAATACTTTCATCTCTCCTTACAACCTACTTCTTTAATTCAACTATCCACAAATTTATTATAATTATAAGATCTCTATTTATAAAAAAAAACCCTAAAAACTCTACCCTTATATAATTATAAAACTGACACATATTTAGTTTTTTATGAATTCATGACTCAAGTCTAACTCAAATATATATAAATAAAAACTTAACTATATGAATTCTACAAAATACAAAATACAAAAAAAAAAAAAAAAAAAAACTAACCAACTGTTATCCAAACATATAAATATAAGTATTAAATTAATTTTATTATTTATACGAATGACTCGTCAAACTCTAAAGGACATTGAGAAGAATCCAAAAATACTCGGTGCATGCTGATTCACAGCGAAGGGCCACCAGAAGACGAAAAGATAATTATATTTTTGTTATTTATTTACAAAAAAACACAGAAGTTCGATTGAATGGATATGCCTCGACTCACATGTTGGATATGGCTCCGTTTGGAATAATTGCTTGTTAGTTATTTACTTATTTTATTTAATTTATTTTTTTGTATTTAGTGATTATTTTGATTACTTAATCAACTAATTATACTTTTTGATTCCTATTATTGAGACTAATTGAAAAAATAAAAAATTTTCATCAAAATCTAAAAAATTTCGGAAAATATAAAAATAAGCCAATAAATCATTTTTTATGTTGTTTATTTTCGTTTTTATTAAATTTTTTTTATCTTTTGACGGTTTAAAAAAATAAATTTTTTTATAAAATATTTTTAAAAAAAACAAAAATTACCAAAATTAACTCAAACAAAGCCATGTGTCATTGAGAGCCAACGACGCCTCTTGCGAGCAGCACATGTTTTCGTTTCTTATTGGTTAACTAATAATACTAAAGGAAAAAATCTTGACCCATAGTAGCATATAGCAAACAATAAAACTAAAGGAAGTAATCTTTAAAACTATATATTACCATTTATATAAAATATATTAATATTTTTAAGAGTAATAAATCTCATGTCTAAAAAGATATATATTGAAATGAGAGATTTTAGAATCATGTGCCTATTGAATGGTTATTAAGCTTTTGTTTGGATTAACCTTTTTGAGAGATTTTTTACTTATCCATTTGTAGAGAAGATCATACAAAAAAATTAAATTGATTAAATATTAATAATTATATGGTTGGAATATGTTTATATTAAAAATTAGGAAATGAATATAATTTTGAAAGTAGACTATATGATTTTTGTAGAATTAATGTGATCCCATTAGATTTTAGATCAATTGAAATTTTTTCATGTATAATATTTTTGACAAATTTTATAATATAAACTATTCGAATTATTAATATAGACTCTCAATAAATAATATTAGAATAAGAAATTGAGACGCCACAATTTCTTTAGGAAATGGTGATGATACAAATCGGTAGCAATGCATAGTATTTAGTTTGTGTTTGGTCTAAAAAGCTTAATGGAATTTTTTAAGTTTTTTAATTAAATTTTGTACATTTTTATTTTAAATTTAAGCTTTTTATTTTTTATTTTTTTATGACGAGAAAAATTTTAAAGGCGTGATCGTTTGGACTAAGTTGGGAAGAAATTTACTAAATACGAGAAAAAGCTAAAAAAAAAAAACCAAAAACGTGTTAACTTTTTGTGTTATTTGATGTTTTTTTGTTAAATGGCTAATTTTCTTTTACTTTTCTGATTATTAATGAAATAAAATCTAAAAATACACTTACTTAAACTAATACTAAAAAAAATTATTTAAAAAAAAAAAAAACCAAATCAAACAAACACTGTAAAGTTATGTAGCTTCCCATGCCACTTGAATAAATGCATGCGGGGACCACAATAACGTGCAATTTACCACCGCACTCAGATGGCAAATTGAATGTTGTCTTTTCCACTATTTGAATCTTCTTGTTTGTTTGTATCAGCATCTTCCAACTTTTTTTCCCCACCCTTTTAAGATCTTTTGGGTCTCCATTTTTATTTTATTTGTGTTGGTATTGACTCAAATATGGTAGTTTGTCCGAGTATTAAATTTAAAAATTCTTAATCAATCCGTGGTATTGAATAATAAGAAAATTAATGGATATTGAGTTTCTTAAATTAAGAATCACGGGAATCAAATTAGTGATCTTTTATACAACCAGTTTATTGAGTTAGATTTTAATTGTGATTCTTTTAAAATATATTTAAATAGAGTTTAAGCACCAAAAAATCTAAGAAACATGAAAGAGTGAGGTACAATATAATGATACACTAGAAAAACTCAGGTTAAAACCAAAAATATAAAGAGAGGTTTAAATACACTAAAATAAGGCTTAATTTTAGATATCGAACAGTGTAGAGTTAGTTCTTGTAATCCTTATTAATAAAGTGAATTATTCATTCTTATTCTCCCGTAAAGGTAAGCAGTTAACCGAACTACGTATATCTTGTGTTCTTCTTCTGGTTATTTTTATTCTTTATTTGTTTTGTGTAGATCGTAGCCTATGTGATTTTTTTTGCTACCCAATAGGATCTTATTTTGAGGATTTGAACTTAAAAATCCCAATAATTTTCTATTATTTTCATTTTTGTATAACTTTTTCAATGGTAATTATCTCGGTCCCACTCATTTTGACCGAGTTTTTCTCGCCTAGGTGAGGTGAAGAAAGAAATTTAGGGCCCGTTTGGTTCTGTTTTTCGAAAACAGTTTTCGGAGAATTTTGAGTAAGAATTTTGAAAAATTCGTTTGGTAGCAATTTTGGAAAAAAAAAGAAAGAAAAAAAAAACTGAGTTAAAAATTGAGTGTTTTTTGAAAACCTGAAAAAGTTTTTTTCACATTTTTTGATTCGTTTTTTTTTTAGTTCCTTCTGAAAAAATGAAAACACAACCAAGCAGTCATCGGCTTCGCAGTTCGTTCTTCGTCGCCGTCGTCGTTCTTCGTCGTCGCCGTTGTCGTCGTCGCGAACTTTCTTCGACGTCGAAGTGGCCGTCGTCGTCGCAAATTTTCTTCGCCGTCGAAGTCGAAGAAAGCTTTCGTCGTCGTCCTTCGCAGATCGTCTTTAATACTCGTCGTTGCCCTTCGCAGATCGTCGTTGATACTCGCCGCCGTGAGCTTTCTTCTGCTACTCGTCGTTTGTCGTGTCGTCTTCGTTCGTCTCTGTTCGTCTTTCGTTGTTCGTCTCTGTTCGTCTTTCGTTGTTCGTCTATGTTTGTCGTTCGTCGTCATCGTTTGTCGTGTTGTCTTCGTTCGTCTCTGCTCGTCGTTCGTCGTCGTTCGTTGTCATCGTCGTCGTTCGTCGTCTCTGTTCGTTTCTGATACTCATCGGTGGCGGCACGAGCTCTTGGTTGGGTGTTGTCGGCACCGTCGTCGCGAACTGGTGTTCTGGTACTCGCCGACGCCGACGTCGCGAACTGGGTTCGGGTGTCACCGGGGTTGGAATTGGGGTTTGGGTTACGGTTAGGGTTAGGGTTTAGGTTTGAATTTCTAAAAATAATACACCAAATGTAATTTTTTTCTTCAAAATTTTAGAAAATAATTTTTAAATTTATTTTTTAAAAATAAATTTTAAATTATAATTTTAGAAAATATAACCAAGCGGACCTTTATTCTCTCGACTTCCCCATATTATATCAAAAAATTTAACTTAGATCGTGTTATATTTATTGCACAGGTGCTTGGAATGACCCTTTTTTATTTAATTTTTTTTTTCTCCACTAGCAAATTTTTTAAAAATTCAGTTTAAACTTTTATACTTTTTCAGAAATTTCTCGTCACGAAGAATTTCAAAAATAAAAATTTAACCAAAAAAAGTCTAAAAAAGACAAAGAAAGTCATTTTCAATCAGAATATATCTTATTTTTGGTTTTAGTGAACATGGTTTGGTTTGTTGTTTAACTTTGACCATGAAAATTTTTATTTTTTAGACTCTTCGTGACTAAAGTAATTGTAAAATTAAGTAAAAGAATTTATCATACACTTCTATATCATTTTTCAAATCTATTTTTTTATTTTTGTTTTATTTTAGAATTTTAATTACTAATCAATTATTGTCACTCTTATACTGCATCATTTCCCATTCTTATTAGCATCTCTTTCAAAAGCCCACAACCACAGAAATGAAAGTTGGGCCCAAAAGCCCAAAAGATGAAAGTTGGGCCTCCCAAATGACGCGTTTCTTCCCGAGCTGATGGTTTTATTAAGCCTTGCAACCAATTGGTAAGGCACAGCTCCATTTCATTCTTGGGCCAGCTAGTATAGCTGCAACAAGCCCATTAGACATAGGGTAATATTGTTGTCGGTGTCAGATTTTGAGTTATTTTTTATTTTGTGATTATGTATTATACAGTTATAGTAAATACTCTCTCTCTCTCTCTCTCTCTCTCTCTCTCTCTCTCTCTCAATTTTAAAAATGAGAAATTTTTAAAATTTAATTTTTTCATTTTTGAAATTAATATTTTCAATTTTAAACCGTGAAGTTTGCTACAATTAATTCTATTTATAAAGGAGCAATTATTATTTTTAATTGCTTAAAGAATAATCAAACGTGGCTGAGAAGTAAACAATCAATGCTGATTATTTTAATAAAATTAAGGGTACATTAGGTATATAAAAATGTAATGGGAACTACATTTGAAAAAATTAAATAGCATGGGACTAATTTTGTGAGATGTCACTCTTACATTCAAAAGCAAATGCCCCTGAGTACTACCATTATGTGAAATTCACTTCTACATCCAAAAAATTATGGCACGCTAATATTAATTGAACAACTTATTCCATTTAATTAAAAAAAACACCATTTACGTTTTAAAAATAAATATAATTTGATCAAATGTTTAAGGATATTCAAGTAATTTAATCACCCTCCAATCTTTCAAGGATAATGAAAAAAAATATTCATCAAAATAGACGTGACGTAACTATCATAAGAACAAGGTCATATGGTGCCATAAATTTTATGAAAGTCACACAATCATGTTAGTATTAGAATAGATGCAGTTAATGACTATTATAAGAATAACATCGTATGATTTCAGAAGTTCTATAAAAGCCACACAATTACGTGAACGTTGAAATAGACGTGGCTATCATAAAAACAAGATCATATGATTTCTTTTTTTTGGGACAACTACACAATTTTGTGAGTTCTTTATACTTAAAAATAAATTTCAAGCAATTGCATGACTCTCTAAACTTCAAAAAATTACACGACCTTGTATACTATAGAGTAAGAGGTTCGTTCATAAATAAAATAAGTTCAGTGCGATTGTTTGTTTTAAGTAACGGTGAGTTTGATGAGATAAGAGCTTAGTACAGTTCTAACTTAGGATGGCGACTTAAATAAATCATTTATTATGGAAAGCAACTATATAAAAGGCCATGGGTAATTTCAATGCGACAAGGGCGGATGGGTTGAAGCGAAAGACTTCTGCGAGTTTCATATGACAAGTTTTTTTCAGGTTGAGTAATTCTTCGGTGCTCTCAAAGTTTTTTGTGACAAGTTTACGTGGTGTTTTTATCTAATATGGTAACGATAAATTTTACGATAGGAATATGATGACTTATTTTTATTGAGTAGTTATAAGACAAAATGTGATCCGCATTGTGTAAGTTGTAATCTTTTATGACTTATCTTTATTGAGTAATTATGAGACAAAATGTGATCCGCATTGTGTAGGTTGCGATCTTTTATTTACAGAAAATACCAAATTGCATCGCCTACATAGTATTATATGAATATTTAATAATTTTCCGGGCTCAGGGTGGTTGTAACAACCCATGCGTTGCATTTTATTCTCAGCTGTAAACGGTTGTACCTGTCACCTTTGTGTGATCACAACATTTTCCAGTAGTTACAAAGCAAATGAGTAATTCAAAGATGGGCCAAATTATAAGGTACTCTGATTATAATGTAGGTGAAGTTACTATGTATTATTTTTAATAAATAAAAATATTTAATAATGTGTATATATGTTAAGTAAATTATTTTTGCCTTTTTATCTACTCAATAAAAACAAATTAATGATGTTCCACTCAGAATTTGCTACTTCATTAACTAATAATTTTCTAATAGTTTTAAATTAACGTTAGCGCTTTCTTTCATTTCAAACATAGAATTGAGTAAATAATGGTGGTGTTTGGCAATTAATGAAATTAATAACTTATAAATTGTATATTGTAATAGAAGTTGTGAGCGTTTGATAAAAATTATAACTAGTAGCTAAAATAGAAAAAAAAGTAGTTATAATTTATAGTAAAAGTATTAGTGTTTAAAAAAATTTATAATTTATAATTAAATTAGTACTAAAAAAACTAAAAATTATTAGCAGTAATTTTGCCGAATACTCCCAATGTATGACATGAAGCAAAAGATCCATTGTGATAATTTGTTTATTAAAACCACTTTTGAGAAATTTGTTTGTTAGAGGAACTTATAGGGTGATGTAGATATCCATATCATATATGGAAGAGTGGTTTTATTTTATGTTTATATAGTGTGTCTATGGGCTGGGTATTTAAAAAATTGTTTTTTTTTAAGTTATACCGATAAGTTTTGTTGTTAATATTTTACGATTTACGATACGTGTTTTACGTTTCAATATATTAAAGAGTTAAATCAATATATATATATGTTATGTATCGTATCTTATATTAAATGTACCTTACGATACAAATTAATGAGATACATTATACGATATGTTATACACGATATAGATTATTGTGATATTTACAATACATAAATACTTAATTGTTTAGACAAATCTAATTTGTAAAAATAAATAGTAATGAAAAGTTTTACATACATAAGATATTGAGAAATTTTTTAAAACATTTGTCTTCCTTAAGTACTGATTCATGCATATTTTCATTTTGGAGAACCATTTTACTCAAAAATAGTTAAAGCATTTCGAATGTATATAAGCTTTTAAAAAAATAAAAATAAAAAAATTAGTGGTCGATTTAGAGATGTCAACCGGAAGCGAGATAATTTGGCCCCATTTGAAAAAATTATTTATTTACTAATTTTTGTTTTTAATGAATTTTTAAAATTATTGTAGTTAAATTATATACTTTTTGGCTCACATCATCGAAATAAGCTAGAAAAATAAAAAAGATATATTAATCAAAATATTAAAAGAAAAAGCTCAAGAAAATAAAAATATGTCAAAATAAACTAATAAACAAATTTTGATGTTGCTTATTTTTAGTTTTTGGTAAACTTTTTCATCGTTTGATTGAAATTTTTTAGTTTTTGGATAAAAAAATTTAGTCAAAAGATAAAAGTTCATAAAAAAACCCAAAATAAACAAATTTTACGAGAATTAGCCTAAATAGGCACGTTAAATTGCCTTTTTTTTTACTTTTTTCGTTTTTAATGAAATTTTCGTTTGATCAAAAAAAAAATTATTGTTCTGGTCGAAATGAGTTAAAAAAGTAAAAAAAATCAAAATACAAAAAATGTATAAAAAGACAAAAATAAATCAAAATAAGTAAGTTTTTTTTTGCTTATTTTTATCTTAATGAACTTTTTTTATTATTTGGTCAAAATATTTTTTAATCTCTCTCATTTAGACAACACCAAAAAATTTAAAAAAAAATAATTAAAAATTTAAAACTCAAAATAAACAAAAATAAACGAAATGCTCTTACCTTATCACAAACTAGGCCTCAAAAATCTCTAAGCTCACGTTTGGCAAATTGGCTAAAAGCCAATTTTTTGGATTTTTTAGCATTTTGGTTTAAAGCCAAAAAAGTTAAAAAGACTCGTTTTTCAATCTCCAACTTTTACTCTATTGTTTTTTTGATTTTTTATAACAATTTTTAATTTTATCCTTCTACATATAAAATTAAATAAATTCTAACCCAACAACCATACCCCAAATTGGTCAATTTCTTAAGTGGTTTGTTTGGCTTTTTTTGACTTTTTTAGTGACTATTTTGCTAATCAAATAAATTTTTGACTTTTTAGTTTAAATTGGTTTAAAATAAAAAAATCAACTTTTAAAACCAAATTGCAAAACGAGCACTAAATATACTTTTCCGCGCATGCACCTCAATGCTGTATTTATTTTTAACCAATAATTTGGCTAATTAGGACAAATTATTGGTCAATATGAATCGTTTTCAACTCTCCTTTTCCACGATTAATTATACTCTATATTTTGAAGAAACCAATTTAAACATGTTTTTTCTAATAATAATAATAATAATTTCTTTTCAAAAAAAAAAAAAGGAAGACTAGAAGCATATGAACTGGTGCACAAATATGATTGGTACAATCAAATGGTTCGCTTAATCAAATTGGTTTCCTTAACCAAATTCTTGATTTCGATTTCCGGCCAAGTCAAGAGTGGAGGGTGCGTGTTTCGGTTAAAAGCACATCACGTTGTTACACACGTTTGTGTAGTAAATCAAATCAAATCAAATTTTTATTCTAATTAATTAGAATTAACTATATGAATTTTTTTATGCTATTTTACTTTGTTAAGAGTTATATTTTTAATTAATTTTAATAGATTCATATTTTTTTCTTAATGCTGTATCCAATTTCAATTTAAATCTATCAATCCCCTTGTATTTGGAGAGTATGATTTTAAATATATATATTTTGATTTAAACTGAATTTTTGTAGTATATGTTGAATTTGTTATTGATACATAAGTTAAGTTAATCAAATATTATTAGTCACAAATTATTTTTTAAAATAAACTTAATCATTTATTTGTTTACAACAAATGCGATATGATGCATATTTAACTATACTTGATCAATTTAATTTTTCGTATGCATAATTTATATATAACAAAAAGGGGGAAATTCGAAGGAGATGCCAGACTATATTCCTCACTAGGAGTTAGTCATTTTGGATATATTGGCACCCAACAAACAGCCTTGATAGCATGTGATGCAATAATTTACTATGGCCATTAGGTTTAATCAATCAAACTCGTGTATGGGTGCTAATATAATTTGGGTATAATAGTAAAATATAGGTACGATTAGGGTATGTGTGTTATTTTATATATATAAATAGTAATCTGTTGGAAGTAACTATTAAGAAGTCATATTTAATGATTAATTCGATTGAGAAATTAAGGTTCAAATCACATATAATGCCAACAGTAAGATAAAACACAAAATTAAATACAGCTTTATTAAATAACTTACAAACAAATAGTTTTGAAGTAAATGTGGGAAAATGTCTTATTAAGCTACCTTCAAATAGTGGGGAAAGTAAGAAATATTGTAAAAAAAAAAGTTCCATTTGAAAATTTAGGCCCATTTGGTAACGTTTAAATTTTATTATTTTTTTGTTTACAATAAATAGAAAATATTTTTTGTTTATTTTTGTTAAAAAATAAAAATAAAAACAAAAACATGTTTAACACATAAATTTTAAGAAATTAGTGATTGGAGGTGGTAACTAGAGGTGTTAGCCAATAATGATGGCAAAAATTACCGATGGATACGGTAGCCGTATGTAGTGGTCGGAAGTTGTAGTCGAAAGTGGTGGCCGAATGTAGTATAACCGAATGTGATTATCGCAAGCGATAGCTAGATGAGGTGGCCAGAGGGAGTGATCGAAAGTATTAACTAAAAGTGGTAATGTGGTAGAGAAAAAAAAATAGAATAAAAATTTATTACAAAACAAGTGAAAGTATTTTTTTTTTCTGTTAACAAAAATTTAGTACATTTTAAAAATTGTTTATGTTTTTTTGAAAATAAAAATAATTTATCAAACATATTTTTGTTTATAATTTACAAGAAAATTTAAATCAGAAAATTAAAAAAAAACAATAAATTTAGGTATCTATTAAGTATGGCAAAAATTAAATTTCTCTTTCTTTCATTTTTTTTTTTTTTTTTAAGTAAGAACTGAACTTGATAAAAACAATATTTCAACTGATCAATTTGGATTTCTCAATCAAACCAAATAATTAAATTTCATCTTATCTTAGAACAGTTCAAGTGTGGTGGCGTGTCTTGCATGCGCCATCAAATGTTTGCAGAAATTAAAATAAGAACACAGTTTCGAAAGATTCTCATGGGATTTATATCGAGTTTCACTTTAATGATTTAAATAGTTTATTTTGTAGTTATTAGTTTTTAGATCATGCATGCAAAAAAATAAAAAATTTTAGATCATGCAAGACAAAAAAATAAAATTTATCGAATATTATTAAATGTATGAGTAAAATATATTTATCTTTAACAAATAAATAGTAAGTATACTTTGCCGTTTAAATGCAAATATAATTTATTTAGGCAGTTAATTATTTAATTAACTGAATTTTTTTATATAAATAATTTACACTTTAATATCTATAAATAACAATTTAAATTATTAAAATAAAATTCAAGTAGACCAAATATGATCCAACCACCATAACAGCAGACACTTATGCCCTTAAAATAAGACAGAGCAAACAATCAAGGCAGTGAGTTGATGGAACACTTCCTTCTCAATGATCACTTTCCTAACATGAAAAATGTTAAATCAGGATCCATTGATAAGGGATTAATTAGTTTGGTTTCTCTTTGTAACTTATTTATTTATTTTATTTTATTTTTTTTAGCAATTTTTGATTATTTAGTTAAATTATTATTTTTTTGCAATTCTTTACATCAAAATGAGTTGAAAAAGTAAAAATTTTTAACTAAAATATAAATTTTTTTAAAAATTAGAAAGCATTAAAATAAACCAATAGATCATATTTTATACTGCTTATTTTTATTTTTAGTATTTTTTTTTATTTTTTGATCAAATTACTTTATGTATTTAGTGAATCTCATCGAGATGTCCCAAAAAAATCAAAAATAAAATAGCTAGAAGATAATAAAAAATCTAAAATGCAAAAGTAAGCAAACAAAACCATATATTTATCCCAAATGGAACCTAAGTAAAAAATTTATTAATATTTATATAAAATATATTGATCTTTATAAGAATATACTAATATATATACATATATAATATATAATAAGGAATCTAAGTGTTTTTGAAAATATGTTAAACATATTTTTAAAATTAATGGTTGAGATTTAATTAAAATGAGATCTAACGATTATGAGATATTCTTTTAAAAAAATGTGTTTTTCACTTCAAAAAGAACACATTTAGTTTTATCACAAACTTTTAATTTTCTCAAACTTAATTTGCTTCTCTCTCAAAAGACTAAGTCATCCAAATTAAGAATATTTGCCATCAAATTAAAATTTTGATTTTAATTCAAACTTAATTTGTCTCTCTCTCAAAAGAAGTCCTTCTTCTCTTTTTTCCTTTTTAATGTCTATAGATATCAGATAAATTTTATTTTTTTGTATGTACAACAAACTCGATGTGTTCTACTTAATTGACAGGTCCAATAATAAAAATATATTTAAAATTCTACATAATAAAATAACTCAGTTTTTATTTTTTTGAAATGTCTATAAACAAACTATATTTTAAAATAAATAATTGAGATTAATTGAAAATGAAATCTAATGGTTGCGAGACATTCTTTTCGAAAATGTGTTTTCTCATTTCAAAAAAATATATTTAATTTACCTCAAACATAATTTGAGAGATATCTGTCAATTTGTCATCAAATCAGGGATTTGATTTTTTCAAATCTAATTTGCCTCTCTCTCAAAAGATTAAGCCGTCCAAATTAGGATATTTGCCATCAAATTAGAGATTTAATTTTAACTTAAACCTAATTTGCTTCTCTCCCAAAAGAAGTTCTTCTTCCCTCTCTCCGTTTCTAATGGATACATATATAGATAACAAACTTGACGAGTTCTATACAATTTACAAGTCGAATAATAAAAATATATTTAAAATTCTATATAATAAAATAGCTCAATTTTTTTTGAAATGACTAAAGATAAAGTATATTTTAAAATAAATAATTGAGATTGATTTAAAATAAGATCTAGTGGTTGTGAGACATTCTTTTCAAAAATATATTTTTTCACTTCAAAAGAACACATTTAATTTTACCACAAACCTAATTTGAGAGATATCTGTCATTAAATCAATGATTTAATTTTCTCAAACCTAATTTACATTTCTCTCAAAAGACTAAGCTGTCCAAATTAGAAATATTTACCATTAAATTAAATATTTGATTTTAACTCAAATATAATTTGCCTCTCTCTCTCAAAAGAAGTCATTTTTCTCTCTCTCCCTTTCTAATTATTACAGATATCAGATAAATTTTATTTTTTATATAGACAATAAACTCAACGAGCTCTACATAATTTATAGGTTCAATAATAAAAATATATTTAAAATCCTATATTATAAAATAGATCAATGTTTTTGAAATATCTATAGACAAACAATATTTTAAAATTAATGATTGAGATTGATTTAAAATGAGATCTAATGATTATAAAATATTTTTTTCAAAAATATGTTTTCTCATTTCAAAAGAACACATTTACTTTTACCGCAAATCTAATTTGAGAAATATCTGCCATCAAATCAGAGATTTGATTTTTCAAAACCTAATTTGCATCTCTCTCAAATGACTAAGCTGTCCAAATTATGAATATTTGCTGTCAAATTAGGGATTTAATTTTAACTCAAACCTAATTTCTCTCTCTCTCAAAAAAGTCCTTCCCTCTCTTCATTTTTCATGGCTACAGATGTGAGATAAATTTTATTATCTACATAGGCAACAAAGTCGACGAGCTCTACATAATTTATTGCAGGTTTAACAATAAAAATATATTTAAAATTTTATTTAATAAAATAGCTCAGTGTTACCAAAATGTTTGGAGACAAACTATATTTTAATGATTAGAATTTCTTATTTATAAAATTATAAAACTAAGATTTTACTTGCCAAATAAAATTCTCTCATATTTTCAGCCAAAAAATATTTCCAAAATACACACATACACAATTGCCAAACCCAAAAACTCTTTCAATGGGCTAAAAACTCTCTCTCACATCCCTTTCTATCGAAAGCTCTCTAAACCCTAAAGACTATAATCTTTGTTACGTTGCCGCTGCAACACCATCTCTTCTACTACGTCGCCGCTGCTACCACATCGCCGCCATTGCTATGCCACCACGCGGCCATTGCTACATTATGCCATCGGCACCACTAACGCATCATATTCACAACTAAGTTAGTCAAGTTCTTTATCTTTTTTATAGATTTATAACTCTACGATTGAGTTCTAAGATTTAAACATATTTATTTTGAGAAAACAAATTTTAGGGGTGACCCAGTTTAATCTCGATTTTGTGTGGGCTTTCTTCTCCTCCTGATTTTGAATTTTTTTTCTTTTTTTTCATTTTTAATTAGTCTATGTAGGTATTTGTATGTTCTGTATATTCATGAATTTTATTTCTATTTCAACACTTAAATCCGAAGGGAGGTTGAGGGTGAGCATGCGGTGAATATTAGGATTTAATCTGTCAAAAATATTTGAATTTTTATGGAATAAATAGTTAAACTTTAATATATTAATCTGAGTTTAAGTTTTAATTTTTGATAGATTTTTTTAATGACCTTTTTGTAAGGAGTTTTATGAAATTTTTTATTTTATTTTTATTTTCTTAACAAAGTAAGTTTTTCATATTTTGTTGTTGATTATTGTTCAAAATTAATTTTAATATCAAATTATGTTGAAAAGTGTCTTTAAGCACAGACAATTCGCTAGTACGTATGTATATATATATAGTTGTGAGGCCTATGATTGAAGCCTTCGATGCCATGGCAAGTGTTTGTCCCCGAGTATTGTAACAAGTAGCATACATAGTGGTAAAATTATTACTTAAATGAAAATTTTGAATAAAAAATTGATAGTATTTTATTTAAAAAAAAATATAATATCATTGAATTAAAACGCCAGCAAATGGCATCACATAGTACTATAAAACTATTCAATAATAATTCAATATGTGCAAAAAAGAAGAACTATTAAGTAGTTTTTGCTACTATGCATTCTTGTTTGAAATTTTAAGTTTGGTCTTCATTAGTATTTACTTTTTACTTATAAAATATTTGTCATTAATCTTATTTGTGAGAATCTTTCTTAATGGTTTTGCTTTCATTATGAGTAACAAAACTCGCAATAAAGGGAGTCAATTATAAAGCGGAAAAGCCAATCAAGTTCGAACCGTTTCAAGAGCAAAGGACTTCGATCTTACATTGAAAAATCAAGAGCACGAAGTGTCCAATTGACCTAAAGAGATCAGCCCATTCAGTGCAGTCTTAAGCTTCATGATTCAACTTCTCTTTGACTTCTCTTTGCAAGCATGCCTGGTATCCTATAATTAACCAAACTCTTCTTAGAACTCGGATGAGGGACTAAAAGCTGTCTCTTGAACTCGAGTAGCTCCTTAATTGATTGCTAAATCGTAACTGAATTTCCAAGCTCAAATCAAGGAGCAAACAATGAAATAAAGTTACAAGTTCAAGGGCGAATAACTCTAATACTGGGTTTTTTATCATCAAGCTTATATATGGGCATGACTCTCTTTTCTTTTCTTTTTTTGAATTTGCCTTGCCTTTCAAGGGTTTGGAACTCTTCTGGTGAGTACCAATTCTTGATATTAGTGCATTACATACCTATCACTTTTGGACCTACTACAAAAATTCTCAAGTGGGAACTTTAGCATTCTTACATCTGAAGGCAACATTCAATCTAATTAAGATAATATTTGTTCGATCTTCGCATTTTTATCTTTTTACTTTTTAATATGCAAAAAAAAAGGTGTTGATACGTCCTATCCACATAAAAACTAACCCTATTTATATCCACATATTACTAATGGTTGCTACAACCGCTAATCACTTTAGTTGTGGGAGGGGATCAAATGGTTAAGTGGCACTCTCAACATCTTGTTTGGTTATAGTGTCAGAAGGTTCTCTTTCAAGGTGGCAAGGATGAAGCTTAACTCGGATAAGAACTGCTAAGTCTGCTACTTTAGAAACCTCCAGAGGTGCCGAAAAATCTTCCAACAAAATGTTTGTTATATCTTGTGTATGGCCAGCGCAAGGGAAATTTAGGGAGTCAGGGGTAACTCGACGGCTGCTCTCATCATTGATAGAGAAGTTCCAGAGGCCGTGGCACAACTGAGGAAGACTGGAGGTGAATTGATAGAAAACGGTTGACCATAGTAATCTAAATCGTCATAAGCGCCTTAACGAGAATAACTAATTTGTTGGAAACCCGTATATTTAAAGGCGCAAACACCTTCCTTTAGGTAACATAAAAAAACGACAAGAAAGAAAGGGGTCCCCTCTTTATTTCAAGGGGAAATCTCTGGAATTAGTGGGTACCAAAAACCTAACCCTTCAGCTAAAAAGAAAAGAAAAAAAAAAGGGCAAAGGTCACCTCCTTTCTAGAAGCTTTAATTACACAAGAAAAGAGCGGAATTTTCTAGAAAATATGCTTGCTCTTTCTATCCCAATGCATTGGATCAATTGGAGGGCAAAGGCATGGCATAGAAACTTAGAAAGGCAAAAAAACTTATGTTAGAGTGGAGAAACCGCTGCAAATAGCGAGGGAAATAAGGTAAGTCTCCAGATAATAAAGAACATGTTCCAGAAAGGCAATATATTTTCATTGTACTTCGACATTGAGATATGGTGACTTCACCCCACGCATTATGAAAGTGAGGTTTATATGGCAGTATCCCAGAGTTAGCTTCCTGCCTTTAGGATTAGTTTATTGGGACTCCCTTATACTACTTAAGTTCTGTTCCTTAGCAGGCGCTTCATACTGGTGGAATTGCTACTGCAAAAGCCTTTTGCCTTTTTAGAGAGATATGTACTTTTTTTCTAACTCTAATTCCTCTGATTTGAGTTCTTCAACGGTCAATGATGCTTACTACTTTTGTAGCCAACATGCTACCCCAAGGGCAGAATGCAGTATGTCTTCAAGCATGATGCCCGATTCTCAAAATTCATGGGCTGTCTTGTGAAAATCTTCAATTTGAACCTTCACATCTACTTTCTCTTTGAGGAAGAACCATGCATTCGCTATCGCTCCTCGCTATCTCGTTATCGCATTATTTCTTTATGATTCTTGCAAATTCCAATTCCTTATTGAGATCGAAGAGGGGATAGCACAAAGACAATTCAGAGTACAGGAAAGTCTATAGGTTGAAATTTCTCAGCATGTATTACAATTTTAATTTTTCACTTAGGAGGTAAATCGAAGCGATTCTAACTTAGAATTGATCTAAAGAAAAGTACTTTAGTTATGAACATTGCAAAAAGGATAGAATATGACACTAATTATTCTTATTGAATCGTTCCAATAATCACACCACCAAGCGTAGTTAGTGCATGAGCTTAAAATGCATGTTCCTTCATGCTTATTTCAAGAAGCACTTCAACCACTCCAGTAAATACATAAATTATTTTACAAATGACAAAAAGTGATTTATCGACGAAAAGATGTTAAACCAATATGATTTACTCAAACAATAGCCCCACTTGATCAAGTCAATTAGCAAATCGGACAAAACTTGGTGGAGCCTTTAGAACCCGTAGACATAACCTTGAAGTTTAGTCTATACGTTATTCAATAAAAACATATTGATATTGTCCCAACAAAATTATTTTTTATTACATTATTAAATAAAAATATCATATAAATAATATAATATTTTGAAACTAACTAAAAACATCTCTAGGCATGAGCCTGGTCCTCCAAATTTCAGCAAATAATCGTTAGCATGCAAATGGTAAGAAGATGAAGTTGACATGCTATTAAAGGAAACCACTTCTTTAACGGAATTCACACTATTATGTTATCCATTTTGCGCCATAGAGCAGATATGAATTTTTTTTTTCTACTTAGAAAAATACTTCTTAATAAGTTTTTATAAGGTGAATCGAGACGCCCTAACTATGCAATACGGGATTTATATCCCTTACATTAACCCGCAGCATGTAAGGCCACATGGTAGAGATAGGATTCCCATGAACGGCGCCAAGTAAAGGGAGACCACTCTTCTACCGGAACACGCACTAAGATATTGACTATTTTGCATCATGAAAAATGCACAGTTTTATTGTTCTACATAGAAAAAAATCTCTTAGCAGGTTGAGAGTAGAACTCAACTTATAATGTGAGTCGAGTAACCTTAACTAGGTGATTTGAGATTTATATCCCTTGCAATTATTTATATTCATTTGCAAGTAATTATATTCGATCTCTTGTATTATTTCCATAGTGCTCTTGATAAATAATGAAGTTCAATATCTACTAAATAGGTTATAGTTTCTCCTATTTATCAATAAAAGTATATAAATATTAATATTAATATATTTAGCGAAAGACAACACTGGCCACGGTGTCGAACGGTTCCAATCATAGAGCTTTACAAATGGTAATAGGGCAGAGCAACAAGATTCGCCATGGGCACAAGCCCAGCAAGCCAATGCTTTGAGCCACTAAAAAAAACCAAAAAAGACAAGGGCCACAAAATTTTCATACAATTGCTAGTTATAGACCCTCCAAATACCTATTTTTTTATAAAAAAACAAGGGTCCCAAAAATTTTCATACAATTACTAGTTATAAACCCTGCAATCATAGTTTAGCCTAGTTTCAATGTTTCATAATGAAAATCATAAATAATAAAAATAAAAATGCAATTGTTAAAAATTAAATACCTACTAATCCAATATATAAAGTAATCGTATTCAAACATTTCGATTAATGACTTGTCAAAAATTAAATTTTTGTAACCATTCATTTTCTTCAAACATTTCAAGCTATGCTTTGGTATCTACCCACCAAAACTCTTCTATCTACCATTGGGGTGTAAAAAAGGCCTAAGGCCCACAGGCGGCCCGAGGACCATTACTGTGCGGATTCGGCCCGACACACCTATAACCCGAGCCCGAGCTCGGCCATAACCCATAGCCTCTAACCCTAGGCTTGGGCCTCCACCCCTGAGCCCGTGGGCCAAGTTGGGCTGTGGCTCGAAGCTCGATCCCAATCTCATCCATTTTGGCCCAATTTTGCCCACCAGCTAGGTTGGCCCGAATCTAATGTTAGATCTAGGCAACCCAATAGGGAGTGAATTGGGTCTTTTCAAGAAATAAAGAATTTAAAATTTTTTCAGAAATCATTTAATATTGCAATAAGGTAGGGTATGCAAGTATATAATCAATACAAATATTAAAAGATGATGGATAGAGAAATAGAATCAGACATCAGGAATATATAGTGGTTTGGCTTTATCCTAGCCTACACCAACTCCTCAAGATCTCCCTTGAGTATTTTCACTATCCAGAATACTTCCGGACGTATTCCAAGCCTTTACAAGCTTCAA